>JAXCGZ010007995.1:0-15000 GCA_037179515.1 Halocaridina rubra
AAGATATTGTTGCCACTCCTTGTAAAAGTCACGTTTTTCAAGCACTCTTTTATACAATTTAAAGCGCACAAATTTGGGGCACACATTATACAGAAGACACCTTTCAAGAAATATAACGTCTAGTTTTACTTTTTCCCACTTTCTCAAACAACACTCCCATTTTCTAACTTTAATCCATGCTGCTCTCCCATATCGTTGAGTAATTATATCTGATATCCGTTTGTCTCTGGAAAATCTTAGTCTTATAATAAACTGAAGGGCAAGAACGGTCCAAGCAAACATCGTAGAACATATTTAATTAATCTCCTTATAATACATCACAACACAACGTTTCAAACATCCACTGTGTTCATAATCATGTACCTATGAAAGAGTGAAAAAGAATATATACTTAAGCAGTTACTCTAAATAAACACAATTATAGTTGTAAAAAAGTAAAATATATATATACAGGACATTCACACAAGTTAATGATATTTACATATATCTAAATGTATGTAGAATTAAAAAGAAACACTTTCACACTAATAAAATTTGTTTTACAAAATTCTGAGAGGGTAACATGAGCCATCTTTGTTTAATTTAGGATTAGATTTTGAAATAAATAATGACTCTGCTATCCTGATTTCATTTTCGCTTTTTCCTCTGTATATAATTTTGAAATCATTTATACTGAAATTGCACTTACAGATATTAGAACAGTGTTCTCGAATGCTTGAGTTTACTGGAGCTGACAATGGTTTTCCAGTACGACAAGATGACCCGTGGTGTTCGTGGTATCTAACCAATACACATTTCTTAGTTGAGCCAACATATGCTAGTTGGCATTTGGGGCAGTTAAATTGATAAACTACCATCGAACAAAACGAGTCAGGTAACTTGTCCTTATGGATTACATAGTTTTTAAGTTTATGGTTGTTATAAAATAAAATGAATGGTTTAATATGAGGGTAGTATCTGTAAAATATTGTAGTTAGTTGCTTTTTTAGGTAATGGTTTAAATTATCATTAAAGTATGGCAATTTTATATACATCTGCATCTTTTTAGGACCCTCTTTAACAAGTTTGGGGCAGAAAATCTTAAGAAAATTTCTAAGATGTTTATAAAATATGTTGGGTGGATATCCATTTGCAACAAAGAAATCAAGTAGGAAATCTATTTCATTGTGAAAATTAATATAAGTGGAAGATAATCTATATGCTCTATATAACAATGTACAAAATGAATTATGTTTAAAATTTTCGTAGCAACAGCTTATGAAATTTACGCCAAGTCCAGAAAAAGATGGTTTTCTGTAAATGCTTATATCTAATTTGTTATTTTGTCTCATAATTAGCATATCTAGAAACGAGATTTTATTATCATTCTCAACCTCCATTGTAAACTTTATTTTATTATGTTTGTCGTTCATATAGTTAAAAAACTTTTGGGCATGTTCTTGTTTTCTAAAGATCACAAACGTATCATCAACGTTGTTTGAGAAAGTGGGAAAAAGTAAAACTAGACGTTATATTTCTTGAAAGGTGTCTTCTGTATAATGTGTGCCCCAAATTTGTGCGCTTTAAATTGTATAAAAGAGTGCTTGAAAAACGTGACTTTTACAAGGAGTGGCAACAATATCTTCTCGAAAAAGAGCTACAATATAAACGAAAACAAGTTGAAAGCAGAAAAGACTATCTTATGCAAGCTTATAATGATGTCAAAAGTGTTTTATCATTTATAGATCTAAATCATGTGCTATATTTTATTCATAAAAATGTGGATACTTTCAAATACCGTACCTCTACTACTCATGTGTATAAATTATATCGTTTGGGTGCATTTTATAATCCTCCCAGTGTATGTCCTAATAATGTAATTCATAATTTATCTAATAAGTCATTTAGTAAACGTGAGCAATGGTTACTCTCTTTGGGTTTAGATCATTGTCTTCCAGCCAAAAGATCTAATCTTGAGTTAACTGTATTTTCTGAATTGTTATTAGATAGATTGAAACCACAACCTATTGGAGAAAACTGTACCTTTGAAGAAGTAACTGCCAATATAAAAGCCCTGCACAATGATATTTTAAATAAATCCCGAAATAATGCAGATGCAAGAAATAGCTTGTTTAACAAATCTGATTTTATGTTACTCAAGCGACTTAGACAATCCAAAAATATCATAATTTGCAAACCAGATAAAGTCAGAGGAGTGGTTATTTTAAACAAGGAGGACTATTTGAATAAAATGGGTGACATTTTGAGTGATAC
The DNA here is from genome assembly GCA_037179515.1 of Halocaridina rubra. Lineage (NCBI taxonomy): Eukaryota > Metazoa > Arthropoda > Malacostraca > Decapoda > Atyidae > Halocaridina > Halocaridina rubra. The sequence goes on from JAXCGZ010007995.1 coordinate 2,254, forward strand.
TGCAACATTTGAGAGAATCACTAATGTAAATATAATGAAAAATAATTTGTTACTGGAGGATAAACTTAACAGGTTTTTAAAACAAATATATCAAAAGACATGCATATCAGATGAGGAGTACAGATCAATATATGCATCAGGCTCCAATCCAGGAATTATGTATGGATTACCAAAACTGCACAAAGTGAATATTCCCCTCCGTCCTGTACTCTCATCATTCAAGACTTTTAATTATAATTTATCAAAATTTCTCGTACCTCATCTAGAACATCTCACGGTGAACAATTACTCATTGTCGAATTCATTTGAATTTTTCAATGACGTAAAAGACTTAAGATTAGATGACAATGCATTCATTGTTAGCCTTGACATCACGTCTCTCTACACTAATGTACCTGTTAGTGAAGCTGTAGACGTCGCTACCAATCTGATGTATGAGAACGACAATAGTTTTCGGGGCATGGACCGTTCGTTGTTCAAGAAAATGCTGAATTTAGCCGTGGGAGACTCATATTTCTTGTTCAACGACAATTACTACAAACAAACTAACGGATTGGCAATGGGATGTCCATTATCTGCTACATTATCCAACATATTTTTATGTTTTCATGAAACATCCTGGTTACATGATTGTCCTGAAGAGTTCAAACCTACTTTTTATAAAAGATACGTTGATGATACGTTTGTGATCTTTAGAAAACAAGAACATGCCCAAAAGTTTTTTAACTATATGAACGACAAACATAATAAAATAAAGTTTACAATGGAGGTTGAGAATGATAATAAAATCTCGTTTCTAGATATGCTAATTATGAGACAAAATAACAAATTAGATATAAGCATTTACAGAAAACCATCTTTTTCTGGACTTGGCGTAAATTTCATAAGCTGTTGCTACGAAAATTTTAAACATAATTCATTTTGTACATTGTTATATAGAGCATATAGATTATCTTCCACTTATATTAATTTTCACAATGAAATAGATTTCCTACTTGATTTCTTTGTTGCAAATGGATATCCACCCAACATATTTTATAAACATCTTAGAAATTTTCTTAATAAGATTTTCTGCCCCAAACTTGTTAAAGAGGGTCCTAAAAAGATGCAGATGTATATAAAATTGCCATACTTTAATGATAATTTAAACCATTACCTAAAAAAGCAACTAACTACAATATTTTACAGATACTACCCTCATATTAAACCATTCATTTTATTTTATAACAACCATAAACTTAAAAATTATGTAATCCATAAGGACAAGTTACCTGACTCGTTTTGTTCGATGGTAGTTTATCAATTTAACTGCCCCAAATGCCAACTAGCATATGTTGGCTCAACTAAGAAATGTGTATTGGTTAGATACCACGAACACCACGGGTCATCTTGTCGTACTGGAAAACCATTGTCAGCTCCAGTAAACTCAAGCATTCGAGAACACTGTTCTAATATCTGTAAGTGCAATTTCAGTATAAATGATTTCAAAATTATATACAGAGGAAAAAGCGAAAATGAAATCAGGATAGCAGAGTCATTATTTATTTCAAAATCTAATCCTAAATTAAACAAAGATGGCTCATGTTACCCTCTCAGAATTTTGTAAAACAAATTTTATTAGTGTGAAAGTGTTTCTTTTTAATTCTACATACATTTAGATATATGTAAATATCATTAACTTGTGTGAATGTCCTGTATATATATATTTTACTTTTTTACAACTATAATTGTGTTTATTTAGAGTAACTGCTTAAGTATATATTCTTTTTCACTCTTTCATAGGTACATGATTATGAACACAGTGGATGTTTGAAACGTTGTGTTGTGATGTATTATAAGGAGATTAATTAAATATGTTCTACGATGTTTGCTTGGACCGTTCTTGCCCTTCAGTTTATTATAAGACTAAGATTTCCCAGAGACAAACGGATATCAGATATTATTATTATTATTATTATTATTATTATTATTATTATTATCATTATTATTATTATAAGTATTATTATTATTATTATTATTATTATTATTATTATTATTATTATTATTATTATTATTATTATTATTATTATCATTATTATTATTACTATTACTATTATTATTGTTATTATTATTTTTATTATTATTATTTTTATTATTATTATTATTATTATTATTATTATTATTATTATTATTATTATTATTATCATCATCATCATCATCATCATTGTTATTATTATTATAATTATTATTATTATTATTATTATTATTATTATTATTATTATTATTATTATTATTATTATTATTTTTATTATTGTTATTATTATTTGTATTATTATTATTATTTGTATTATTATTATTATTATTATTATTATTATTATTATTATTATTATTATTATTATTATTATTTTTATTTTTATTATTATTATTATTATTTTATTATTATTATTAGGAGCAGCAGCAGCAGCAGCAGCAGGAGCAGTAGTAGTAGTAGTAGTAGTAGTAGTAGTAGTAGTAGTAGTATCATTATTATGTAAAGATATTTACAACCAAAATTTATATATTTGCGTGAATAGTTTAGGCATTTAATGAAAAAATTTCATCATAGGTTATATCAAGGTCAGGATATAGTTCTATGTAATATGAGCAAAGGAGGAGTAGGAGGAGGAGGAGGAGGAGGAGGAGGAGAATATAAGGCATAATACGATCAGGAACGCGAGTAGGATGTCTGATAATTTGCTCCAGATCGTGAGTAATAGAGAAAGCAAGAGCCTCGCTTCCTGATGTGGGAGGAAGCGAGGCTCTTGCTTTCTCTATTACTCACGATCTGGAGCAAATTATCTAACATCCTACTCGCGTTCCTGATCGTCACGAACATGCTGCAAACACTCTTGACCTATTTTTTACTTCTAAGCCTTCAAACTACTCTTATTCTGTGCTTTCCCCTCTTGGTAAATCTGAGCACTCCATGATCTCTGTCTCTTCCATTTTCGCTCCCCCACCACCAATCCCTCCTACTCAATGCCACCTTTGGCACTTCGAGCGAACCCAATATGAAAATTTGCTTAACTTTCTCTTTGACTTCCCATGGGATGACTACTGCTTTCGGTCCCGCAACCCTGATCGGGTAGCTGTAAAAGTTGCCGAGATCATGACTGCGGGAATGGCGGCGTACATACCCTCTTCTACAAAACTTTCTCTCCCCCTAAACCTTGGTTTGACCGTGCCTGCTCCATGGCTATCCAGGCTAGGAATCAGGCTCACCGATCTTACCAAGCCTCTCCTTCCAATTTAACTCGCTCTGCTTTTATTATAGCTAGGGATCGTTGTACAGCTCAGATTCGAAGGTCTAAGGCTTCCTTTATAAGAAGGAAAGTTGATGACCTTAACTCCTCTCCCACTGACAAATGCTTCTGGTCCTTAGCCAAAAACCTCTCCAAAAACTTCTGTAACTCAAGCTTTCCCCCTCTCATTCATTCTGATGGTTCTATAGCTTGCTCTCCCACTGACAAAGCCACTCTCTTTGGCTCTCATTTTTCTGCCAACTCTTCTATCAACGATTCCAGCACACCTGTTCCTCAGTCATTTCCCCTCTCTAACCCTATGCTCTCTCTTATCCTTTCTTCACGCAAAGTTCATAAGGTTTTTCGCTCACTAAAGACAAACAAGGCATCTGGTCCCGATGGTATCCCTGCAAGGTTCCTTAAGGAGTTTGCAGATGAACTGGCTCCCGTGCTTTGCCGTCTTTTTTGCCTCATTCTGTCAACCAGTATCTATCCTTCATCTTGGAAGCATGCTCTAGTTCAACCTGTTCCTAAGAAGGGTGACCGCTCTATTCCTTCTAACTACCGACCTATTGATCTAACCTCCTCTATTGCTAAAGTTTTCGAAACTTTGCTCAATGCTCACTTCTTGAAATGCCTTGAATCTAACTCACTTATCTCCGATCACCAGTACGGCTTCCTCAAGGCAAGATCCACTGGTGATCTCCTGTCCTATCTTACTCATGTATGGTCATCTTCTCTGAGGAACTATGGGGAATCCTTTGTCGTCGCCCTTGATATCTCTAAGGCTTTTGACAGAGTGTGGCACAAGGCTCTGTTGGCCAAACTCCCACCCTATGGCTTTACCCCTTCTTTCTGTTCTCTGATTTCCAGTTTTCTCACTGACCGTTCTATATCTGTAGTTGTTGATGGCGTGACATCTAGCCCTTTCTCTGTGTCCAGTGGTGTTCCACAGGGCTCTGTTCTTTCACCTACTCTCTTCCTTCTCTTCATAGCTGAACTTCTACAATCCCCATCTTCCTCTCTTCTTCGTGCCTTTCCCGATGATTCTACCCTTCACTTTTCCTCTGCCTTTTCTTCACAACCTTCATCTGTTACTCGTAATCAATCTCGTATCACTCTTTCTTCTACTCTTAACTCCAATTTGCAGAGTGTATCTGAATTTGGCACTCAAAATTTAGTTAAATTCAATGCCTCCAAGACACAGTTTCTGGCTATCTCTTTATCTTCTTCTCATCCTGATAACCCTATTGTCTTCGAAACTAATGAAATTTACCCTCTTAACTATATCAATATATTAGGAATCCATATAGCCTCTAACTTGTCTTGGAGGAATCACATATTCCAAATTTCTAAATCTTCATCCAAAAAATTGGGGGTTTTGTTTCGTTTTCGTTATTACTTTTCCTCATTGCAGTTACTTAAAATTTACAAAGGTCTTATCCGCCCCTGCTTAGAATACTGCTCACATATCTGGGGTGCTTCTTCCTTTACTTATCTTCTTGATAGGGTTGACTCTAAGGCAGTCAGACTCATTAATGATCCTTCTCTTACTTCTAACCTGGATTCTCTCTCTCTTCGCCGTAAGGTATCATCCCTTTCGCTTTTCTATCGCTACTACTTCCATCACTGCTCTGATGAATTAGTAAATAGCATCCCTCCTCCACTGCCGAGGCCGCGTAACACTCGTCAAGCGGCCTCATCTCACAGGTACTGTGTGGAGATTTGTAGCTCGCGGATTGGTTGGTGCAGCGACTGCTTCTTCCCATCTACCTCCAAACTCTGGAACTCTCTTCCTCCTTCTGTCTTTCCTAATTCTTATGACCTATCATCCTTCAAAAAGCAGATCTATCGTCATCTCAGAGCCTAGTCCTCCATATCTGTGGGTCCTCTTTACTTTGACTGTTTTTTGTCTGACGTTTTCCTTTGTGTGACATTACCTCATCTCTGCCTTGCCCTTAACCTTTTTCTTTTCCTTCGTCTTGGTATTATCTCGTGCCCGGGCCTTTGTTGATGAGGGCAGTATCTGCCTGGCCCGGTGTCACACTCTTAAAAAAAAAAAAATATATATATATATATATATATATATATATATATATATATCTATATATATATATATATATAAATATATATATATATATATATATATATATATATATATATATATATATATATATATATATATATATATATATATATATATATATACATATATATATATATATATATATATATATATATATATATATATATATATATATATATATATATATATATATATATATATATATATATATATATATATATATGCATATATATGTATATACATGTGTATATATATATATATATATATATATATATATATATATATATATATATATATATATATGAATAATGAATAAATAAATGAACAGTTATATAAATAAATATATTATAACATTAAATCGACATATATCAGGTTCGCGTATGCATTATGTATATATATATATATATATATATATATATATATATATATATATATATATATATATATATATATATATATATATATATATATATATATATATATATATATATATATATATGTATATATATATATATATATATATATATATATATATATATATATATATATATATATATATATAGATAGATAGATAGATATATGTATATATAGACACACACACACACACACACACACAGTCACTGGAGTCGGGGGAGATTCCAAGATGCTGGAAAAAAGCAAATGTGATACCTATCTTCAAAAAGGGAAGGAGGGATACGGCTCTGAACTATAGACCAGTTTCCTTGACCAGCATAGTTTGCAAAGTTATGGAGAAACTACTAAGGAAACATATCTCTCTTCACTTGGAATCCTTCAACTTTTTGTCAGTGAGGCAACATGGCTTCAGAGAAGGTAGATCAACAGTAACAAACTTATTAGAATTTTATGATGAGGTAAGCCAAATCTTACAGGAAAGAGAGGGCTATGCAGATTGCATATTCCTCGACTTCCAGAAAGCGTTTGACACTGTTCCACATGGGAGACTTATTAGGAAGCTGCAATCAATGGCTAGAATAGGTGGAAATGTTTTGGAATGGATAAAAACTTACTTAGAAGGAAAGGAACAGAGAGTTAGAGTAAGACACTCAGTGTCTGAATGGAGAAGAGTTAGTAGTGGAGTTCCACAGGGTTCAGTTTTAGGGCCACTTTTGTTCCTTGTATATGTAAATGACCTACCAGAGTCTGTAAATTCATTCATGAATATGTTTGCAGATGATGCAAAGATTGTGAAGAAAGTAAAAAACGAGAACAATGGTAGAGAACTTCAGGAGGATCTAAATAATCTGCATGAGTGGTCAGAAAAGTGGCTAATGAAATTCAATACTTCAAAATGTAAGGTAATGAGAATGCGTACAAGTGCAAGAAGGCCCAAGCTTGACTACTCGGTGGCTGGAGTACAACTTCAAGAGACAGAAAATGAGAGAGATCTAGGAGTAAACATACTGGCAGATTTGTTTCCAGAAGTACATATAAATGGCATAGTAAGGGCAGCATATGCATTCTTATCAAATGTAAGGGTAGCCTTCAGGCACATGGACAAGGAAATGTTCAGAAATAATTATGCAACCTATGTGAGGCCAAAACTCGAATATGCAGCCCCCTTTTGGAATCCGCACTTGAAAAAGCACATAGCTAAGCTTGAAAAAGTTCAAAGACATGCCACGAAACTGGTGCCAGAAATACGCAATCTCAGTTATGAGGAGAGGCTGAGGGAATTAGACTTACCATCACTCGAAGCTAGAAGAGTGAGGGGGGATATGGTGACAGTCTTTAAATTCCTTCATGGTTATGATAGAGTGGATAGGGATCGATATTTTGATATGGCTGGCTCTAGAACTAGAGGTCACAGTTTGAAGCTTCGTAAGAAAACTTCTTCGCAGGATGTAAGGAAATACGTTTTCAGTGTAAGAGTAGTTGATAATTGGAATTGGCTAAGCGAGGAGGTAGTTAATGCTATCTCAATCCATAGTTTTAAGGACAGGTATGATAAGTATCACTAAGTATAAAATGGAACCGATCAGGAGACGGGAAGATACGAGCTTTGGGCTCTTTCCCGTAAACACAATTAGGTAATCACAATTAGGTAATCACACACACACATCACAGTTTTTCCTAAGGGCTTCAGAATACTAAGGGTTGAAAGATCTGAGAGGACTGGTGGAGGGATAGCACTGCTCATAAGTGAAAGGATTCAAGTTGAAGAAATAAACTTGGCTATAGAAAGTGAGTTCAAGGAATTTCTTGTTGCTCGCATAAATACTGGGTCAGAGAGCATTATAATAACTGTTGTATACAACCCACCAAGGAACCAAAATAGGCTTGAAGTTTATGAGGAAAGTCATATAGGTACTATTGAAGTCATAAACTCAGTTGTTAACATGGCACGGGAAAAAAAATGTAGGATTTTGATTATGGGAGACTTTAATCATAAAGAGATAGATTGGATAAATCTTGACCCACACAGTGGTGAGGACTCATTCGGGGCAACATTCCTAGACTGCGTACAAGGGAATTTCCTACACCAACATGTAATGGAACCAACAAGGGCCAGGGGTGGGGATGAGCCATCACTACTTGATCTAGTGTTTACAGATAATGTGTTGGATATTGAAAATATTGAGTATGATCCACCAATTGGAAAGAGTGACCACTGTGTGTTGTTGATGGAGTATATCATTGAAGATATTCTTCCTGAGAGTAGAGGCACTGAGGACATGAGGAGGAACTATCCGAAAGGAGATTACATCAAAATGAATGAGCTTTTTGCAGTTATTGACTGGAGAACCTTATTTTACAACAAATCTGTACAAGAAATGTATGACATCTTTTGTGAGAAATATGGGGAGATAGTAGATTGCTGCATACCTGTCACCAAAGTAGGTGTAGTTCATGCCAGAGAGAAATGGTTCGATAATGGGTGTAAAAGAGCTAAGGAGTGGAGAGACAAATGCTGGAAAAGGTATAGGAGGAGAAAAAACATAAATGCCTGGCAAACCTACAAAAGAGCAAGAAATGACCACCTAAGTAAAAGGAGAGAGGCAGAGAGAGACTATGAGAGGGACATCACCAAGAAGGCTAAAGAAAATCCCAAGCTTTTCCACAGCTTTATCAGAGGAAAACTGAAGGTAAAAGAACAGGTTTTAAGGCTAAAGAGAGCGGATGGAAGCATCACTGAGACGGATGAAGAGATCTCCAAAGAATTGAACAAGGAGTTTCAGTCAGTATTCACAGTAGAAAATACCCCACCCCCTCAGATTGCAGTGATAGAAGCTCAAGGGCCGGTATTAGAGAACATCAACCTTACAGCCACAGAGGTATGCAAATCGCTGATGGATTTAGATGTTCATAAAGCTACAGGTCCCGATGACATATCCCCTCATGTGCTTAAAAAATGCGCAAACACAATATCAGTGGCACTAAGTATCATATTTAAGGAGTCACTATAGTCGGGGGAGATTCCAAGATGCTGGAAACAAGCAAATGTGATACCTATCTTCAAAAAGGGAAGGAGGGATACGGCTCTGAACTATAGACCAGTTTCCTTGACCAGCATAGTTTGCAAAGTTATGGAGAAACTACTAAGGAAACATATCTCTCTTCACTTGGAATCCTTCAACTTTTTGTCAGTGAGGCAACATGGCTTCAGAGAAGGTAGATCAACAGTAACAAACTTATTAGAATTTTATGATGAGGTAAACCAAATCTTACAGGAAAGAGAGGGCTGGGCAGATTGCATATTCCTAGACTTCCAGAAAGCGTTTGACACTGTTCCACATGGGAGACTTATTAGGAAGCTGCAATCAATGGCTAGAATAGGTGGAAATGTTTTGGAATGGATAAAAACTTACTTAGAAGGAAGGGAACAGAGGGTTAGAGTAAGACACTCAGTGTCTGAATGGAGAAGAGTTAGTAGTGGAGTTCCACAGGGTTCAGTTTTAGGGCCACTTTTGTTCCTTGTATATGTAAATGACCTACCAGAGTGTGTAAATTCATTCATGAATATGTTTGCAGATGATGCAAAGATTGTGAAGAAAGTAAAAAACGAGAACAATGGTAGAGAACTTCAGGAGGATCTAAATAATCTGCATGAGTGGTCAGAAAAGTGGCTAATGAAATTCAGTACTTCAAAATGTAAGATAATGAGAATGGGTACAAGTGCAAGAAGGCCCAAGCTTGACTACTCGGTGGCTGGAGTACAACTTCAAGAGACAGAAAATGAGAGAGATCTAGGAGTAAACATACTGGCAGATTTGTCTCCAGAAATACATAAAAATGGCATAGTAAAGGCAGCATATACATTCTTATCAAATGTAAGGGTAGCCTTCAGGCACATGGACAAGGAAATGTTCAGAAATATTTATGTAACCTATGTGAGGCCAAAACTCGAATATGCAGCCCCCTTTTGGAATCCGCACTTGAAAAAGCACATAGCTAAGCTTGAAAAAGTTCAAAGACATACCACGAAACTGGTGCCAGAAATACGCAATCTCAGTTATGATGAGAGGCTGAGGGAATTAGACTTACCATCACTCGAAGCTAGAAGAGTGAGGGGGGATATGGTGACAGTCTTTAAATTCCTTCATGGTTATGATAGAGTGGATAGGGATCGATATTTTGATATGGCTGGCTCTAGAACTAGAGGTCATAGTTTGAAGCTTGGTAAGAAAACTTCTTTGCAGGATGTAAGGAAATACTTTTTCAGTGTAAGAGTAGTTGATAATTGGAATTGGCTAAGCGAGGAGGTAGTTAATGCTATCTCAATCCATAGATTTAAGGACAGGTATGATAAGTATCACTAAGTCTAAAATGGAACCGATCAGGAGACGGGAAGATACGAGCTTTGGGCTCTTTCCCGTAAACACAATTAGGTAATCACAATTGGGTAATCACACCCACCCCCTCAGATTGCAGTGATAGAAGCTCAAGGGCTGGTATTAGAGAACATCAACCTTACAGCCACAGAGGTATGCAAAGTGCTGATGGATTTAGATGTTCATAAAGCTACAGGTCCTGATGACATATCCCCTCGTGTGCTTAAAAAATGCGCAAACACAATATCAGTGGCACTAAGTATCATATTTAAGGAGTCACTGGAGTCAGGGGAGATTCCAAGATGCTGGAAACAAGCAAATGTGATACCTATCTTCAAAAAGGGAAGTAGGGATACGGCTCTGAACTATAGACCAGTTTCCTTGACCAGCATAGTTTGCAAAGTTATGGAGAAACTACTAAGGAAACATATCTCTCTTCACTTGAAATACTTCAACTTTTTGTCAGTGAGGCAACATGGCTTCAGAGAAGGTAGATCAACAGTAACAAACTTATTAGAATTTTATGATGAGGTAAGCCAAATCTTACAGGGAAGAGAGGGCTGGGCAGATTGCATATTCCTCGACTTCCAGAAAGCGTTTGACACTGTTCCACATGGGAGACTTATTAGGAAGCTGCAATCAATGGCTAGAATAGGTGGAAATGTTTTGGAATGGATAAAAACTTACTTAGAAGGAAGGGAACAGAGGGTTAGAGTAAGACACTCAGTGTCTGAATGGAGAAGAGTTAGTAGTGGAGTTCCACAGGGTTCAGTTTTAGGGCCACTTTTGTTCCTTGTATATGTAAATGACCTACCAGAGTCTGTAAATTCATTCATGAATATGTTTGCAGATGATGCAAAGATTGTGAAGAAAGTAAAAAACGAGAACAATGGTAGAGAACTTCAGGAGGATCTAAATAATCTGCATGAGTGGTCAGAAAAGTGGCTAATGAAATTCAATACTTCAAAATGTAAGGTAATGAGAATGCGTACAAGTGCAAGAAGGCCCAAGCTTGACTACTCGGTGGCTGGAGTACAACTTCAAGAGACAGAAAATGAGAGAGATCTAGGAGTAAACATACTGGCAGATTTGTCTCCAGAAATACATATAAATGGCATAGTAAGGGCAGCATATGCATTCTTATCAAATGTAAGGGTAGCCTTCAGGCACATGGACAAGGAAATGTTCAGAAATATTTATGTAACCTATGTGAGGCCAAAACTCGAATATGCAGCCCCCTTTTGGAATCCGCACTTGAAAAAGCACATAGCTAAGCTTGAAAAAGTTCAAAGACATGCCACGAAACTGGTGCCAGAAATACGCAGTCTCAGTTATGATGAGAGGCTGAGGGAATTAGACTTACCATCACTCGAAGCTAGAAGAGTGAGGGGGGATATGGTGGCAGTCTTTAAATTCCTTCATGGTTATGATAGAGTGGATAGGGATCGATATTTCGATATGGCTGGCTCTAGAACTAGAGGTCATAGTTTGAAGCTTGGTAAGAAAACTTCTTTGCAGGATGTAAGGAAATACTTTTTCAGTGTAAGAGTAGTTGGTAATTTTAATTGGCTAAGCGAGGAGGTAGTTAATGCTATCTCAATCCATAGTTTTAAGGACAGGTATGATAAGTATCACTAAGTATAAAATGGAAGCGATGAGGAGACGGGAAGATACGAGCTTTGGGCTCTTTCCCGTAAACACAATTAGGTAATCACAATTAGGTAATCACATATATATATATATGTATATATATATATATATATATATATATATATATATATATATATATATATATATATATATATATATATATATATATATATATATAGAGAGAGAGAGAGAGAGAGAGAGAGAGAGAGAGAGAGAGAGAGAGAGAGAGAGAGAGAGAGAGAGAGAGTAATGCATATCTGTGCAAGGATCCTGCCGCTGGAGAACAAGTCAGCTCAGTTAAAAGCATATCCCATTCCAAGAAAGATGGAGAGCTTAGGGATTAGGAATGTCACCTGCCCGCTATGTTTTAAGCAGTGATCAAACACCATTGTTCCAAAGGCTAGTGAGAATAAGCGACCCTGTATAAACATGGGAAGAATTGTCATTTCTTTATGTCTCTTTTTCTTTGCATATGCAATTATGTTACATTACAAAATAACATATTCAGTATCTCATATTATGCTATATGTATTTATGATATATTACTTGCAAAATAACCTTCTATCGTAATTATGTATATATGTATGTAATGTATGCATGTATATATATATATATATATATATATATATAATATATATATATATATATATATATATATATATATATATATATATATATATATATATATATATATATATATATATATATATATTTGTATATGTGTGTATGAATGTATGTATAAATGTGTGATACAGGGACGGACAAAAGAAAACATTTAAGGAAAAGAAACAGCTTAAGGACAAGGAAGAAATAAGAGAATGATACATAGTATAAATATAGACTGAAAGAATTGTCAAAATAATAAAGATCTAATAATTAAGAATGCAAAGAGAAACAATAATGTGGTGTTACGACTTGTCAGATGTGAAGGGATAAGAGATGTGTAACAAATACGCCAGAA
>JAXCGZ010007995.1:20000-22500 GCA_037179515.1 Halocaridina rubra
GGTAGTTAATGCTATCTCAATCCATAGTTTTAAGGACAGGTATGATAAGTATCACTAAGTATAAAATGGAACCGATCAGGAGACTGGAAGATGCGAGCATTGGGCTCTTTCCCGTAAACACAATTAGGTAATCAATTAGGTAATCACACACACACAATTAGGTAATCACACACACAGTACAGTAATCGAAAAAATGAAAGACGTTGTGATGGAAAGGGCAAATCCAATGATTAAACAGGCCCTTGATAACGAGAAGACAGTGGTTATCTCAGGCATAAGCAAATCACAGGAGCCAACATGGCAGGGGAGACTTGAAGAAATTAAAGCTAGGGTTGTAGACCTGATAAGAAAGCTTGGAGTAGTTTGTGGTCCTGAGGATATTGTAAACATTCACCGACTAGGTAAATATTCGAGGGAAGGAAAGCCGAGACCAACAAAAGTAACCTTTGAGAGAGGGGAAACATGTAGGGATATATTGTTGAGAAAACAAAGTCTAAAAGACCTTCAAGAATTCAAAGAAGTGTTCATTAGACGATACAGAACACAGGAAGAGATGGGAAAGATCAAAAACTTGTTGCAAGAGGCAAGAAGGTTAAAGAAGGAAAGAAATGAAGAAGAGAAGAAATATTTTCATTTCAGAGTTCTTCCAGACAAAGGGGAGATAAAGAAGATAATGACAGAAGATCAGGGGATATGGCATCATTAAGATTGTTATACACAAATGCTGATGGATTAGCTGGTAAGGCAGTAGAATTAAAAGATAGGATTCACAACAGTAAGGCAGATATAGTGGCAATTACAGAGACTAAGTTGAGTGAGGACATAAACAGTGTCACAGTTTTTCCTAAGGGCTTCAGAATATTAAGGGTTGAAAGATCTGAGAGGACTGGTGGAGGGATAGCACTGCTCATAAGTGAAAGGATTCAAGTTGAAGAAATAAACTTGGCAGTAGAAAGTGAGTTCAAGAAATTTCTTGTTGCTCGCATAAATACTGGGTCAGAGAGCATTATAATAACAGTTGTATATAACCCACCAAGGAACCAGAATAGGCTAGAAGTTTATGAGGAAAGTCATATAGGTACTATTGAAGTCATAAACTCAGTTGTTAATATGGCACGGGAGAGAAAATGTAGGATTTTGATTATGGGAGATTTTAATCATAAAGAGATAGATTGGATAAATCTGACCCACACAGTGGTGAGGACTCATTTGGGGCAAGATTCCTAGATTGCGTACAAGGGAATTTCCTACACCAACATGTAATGGAACCAACGAGGGCCAGGGGTGGGGATGAGTCATCACTACTTGATCTAGTGTTCACAGATAATGTGTTGGATATTGAAAAAATTGAGTATGAACCACCAATTTGAAAGAGTGACCACTGTGTGTTGTTGATGGAGTATATCATTGAAGATATTCTTCCTGAGAGTAGAGGCACTGAGGACATGAGGAGGAACTATCCGAAAGGAGATTACATCAAAATGAATGGGCTTTTTGCAGTTATTGACTGGAGAACCTTATTTTACAACAAATCTATACAAGAAATGTATGACATCTTTTGTGAGAAATATGGAAAGATAGTAGATTGCTGCATACCTTTCACCAAAGTAGGTGTAATTCATGCCAGAGAGAAATGGTTCGATAATGAGTGTAAAAGAGCTAAGGAGTGGAGAGACAAATGCTGGAAAAGGTATAGGAGGAGAAAAAACATAAATGCCTGGCAAACCTACAAAAGAGCAAGAAATGACTACCTACGTAAAAGAAGAGAGGCAGAGAGAGACTATGAGAGGGACATCACCAGGAAGGCTAAAGAAAATCCCAAGCTTTTCCACAGTTTTATCAGAGGAAAACTGAAGGTAAAAGAACAGTTTTTAAGGCTTAAGAGAGAGGATGGAAGCATCACTGAGACGGATGAAGAGATTTGCAAAGAATTGAACAAGTAGTTTCAGTCAGTATTTACAGTAGAAAATACCCCACCCCCTCAGATTGTAGAGATAGAAGCTCAAGAGCCGGTATTAGAGAACATTAACCTTACAGCCACAGAGGTATGCAAGGCGCTGATGGAGTTAGATGTTCATAAAGCTACAGGTCCTGATGACATATCCCCTCATGTACTTAAAAAATGAGCAAACTCAATATCAGTGGCACTAAGTATCATATTTAATAAGACATTGGAGTCAGGGGAGATTCCAAGATGCTGGAAACAAGCAAACGTGATACCTATCTTCAAAAAGGGAAGGAGGGATACGGCTCTGAACTATAGACTAGTTTACTTGACCAGCATAGTTTGCAAAGTTATGGAGAAACTACTAAGGAAACATATCTCTCTTCACTTGGAATCCTTCAACTTTTTGTCAGTGAGGCAACATGGCTTCAGAGAAGGTAGATCACAGTAACAAACTTATTAGAATTTTATGATGAAGTAAGCCAAATCTTACAGGAAAGAGAGGGCTGGGCAGATTGCATATTCCTAGACTTCCAGAAAGCATTTGACACTGTT
>JAXCGZ010007995.1:32500-35000 GCA_037179515.1 Halocaridina rubra
AAGAAGCCCTCTAACTATTGAGTTTTCTTAACAAATAATTTTGAAAAGTATTAAATGAAGATATTAGGTTTGAATCCCATCACCCCTGATGTCGAAAACACGAGATCGAATGACCCACATTCGAATTATTATTATTTTTAGATTCTCCACCCATGAATGGGTGGAACGGGTCATGTAAGCCCCATAGGGCGGTCGCCAGCCGGCACAGGCCCCAACCCCCCGCTGTGGTGCCCAGCCACAGCAGTAACCTCCCCCGTAAAGAGCTTAAACTTTCTTACCTGGACGAGGCGCGATCCGTCGACCTCGCGAATGCGAGGCCAGCGGGTTACTACTGTACTAGCCAGGAGGCTACATTCGAAACTAGTGACCCGCTCTCAGAGTAATGACGAATATTTTCCTTTTCACTCTTTTAGTGGAGAGTTCAATTGCTTGATGGCAATGGCTTGATATCAGTGGGTTAAAAATTTTAATATCAAAGAGATTTTTCAGACTTTTACTATACAATTTTCTGGTACTTAAGCCAAGTTCAACCTTATTAGACGTGTTACCTGTCTTGTGAGAGATTAGTTTTCCTGTTGAAGGACATGTTCAGCTGTTACGTCCTTTCGGACCTCCTTCAATACCTTAGCAGTTATGTCTCAGATTTCATACCTTATGCACACGTATCTTCCTTTAAAGCATATAATAGCACAATTTTCATCAAATGAATCTTTACAAAGGCTTATGTCAGACCTTCAAATGGCCATCCATATGTCAGAGCAATGATATCTTTATGTTTTTGTTTTTGTTTTTCATAAAAATAGAAGCCTATTTTCACTATTGGTAAAGATGTAAGGCATTTAAAGGCTTTGACCTGCTCACCATCTGCAGTTTCCTTCCATTTTAGCAGATATTTGTGGTAAATGATCGTGAAGATGTTTCATCTAACAACAATGACAACTTTTGGAAATTTGATGTTAAATTCTTGGAAGATCCGGTTTTAAGTCACGGACTCCTGTTTATAGTAAGGGATTACCTCTGGCTAGTACAGTGGTAACGCGCTGGCTTCGCATTCACGAGGTCGAGAGATCGGTTCCCGTCCAAGACCGAGAGTTTAAGCTGTTTACTGGCAGGTTACTGCTGTGGCTGGGCACCACAGTGGGAGGTTGGGGGTTGCCCCGACTGACGAATACCCATTGTATAATGGAAATAAAAGTTTATTCGAAGGACGTTGGTTTTGGCTGTATACGACCGTTACCCTGAGTAAATGCCCTTTCTAACCCCAGAACCATGTCTCGAATCGATGACCTGACGAATCAAAGCCAAGTGGGTCACCACCCGGCCACGGTGGCCACATTTTTTATTTTATTTTTTATTTTTGGGTAACAGCTGATATATCTCTTGTGGTTGTATATGATTAGCCATAGTTGAAGTCAGTGATGGTTCGCTTTGTAGAGTTATTAGTCCCAGACCTCTTACTCTTGATGGTGAAGTAAGTAGCTCTCTCTCTCTCTCTCTCTCTCTCTCTCTCTCTCTCTCTCTCTCTCTCTCTCTCTCTCTCTCTCTCTCTCTCTCTCTCTCTCTCTCTCTCTCTCTCTCTCTCTCTCAGCATCAGTGCATATATGTGTCCTTTTGAAAAAGCTGGAAATGAATCAATATCTATCGCCATTTGAAGTGGTTGAAGTCGAGCTTTATTGTTGAATATTGTTCTTGATCTGTAGGTCAAGTTATATAACTACAATTATAACTATTTCTGATGCAACTATAACAATTACCCCTACTGCTACCACTAATAATACTACTACCACAAAAAACACATGTGAAAAGTAAAATTCATATATTATATAACATCATAACAACAACTTACCCTATTTTCCTATATTGTATATCAGAGCTAGATTTGTTTCATTTTTTTTAATAACGAAAATCAGTTTCAGTATGGCAAGAGATAACAAAATGTACTCTGCTTGACTGGACATTCCAGATTAAAAAAAAAAGAAGCATAAACTTATTTGTACTTTTTACCGTTTAATGTGTCACAGTTTGTCCCCATTCGAGTGGGATAGACACAGACAAATAGGTACTGAGAGATCAAGTCTGGATTCTCTTTCTGAAGCTCCGCAGCAAGATCGAACCCACGTTAATCTAGCCGCTAGACTAACTTGGGTTCGATCTTGCCGCTAGAGTCTAGCGGTAGCCTGTTCCTTCTTGACTCGCGAGCTCCACCAGTGACCTATTGCCGTCCCTATATATATTCTTGTAAGACATATTCATTTATTGTTTCCATACATCTGTTTAAGCAAGAAGATCGAATATGTATCACCAGCCGTATAATCTAATGAGCATATATTTCAAAAGGAATCACTGAAAAATTTAGTTAAATTTGTAACCGACATTGTTGTTGGAGAGAAGTGCTGCCTCTTTGCTTACAAAATAATTTAAAATCAAATTATTTTTCAATTACAAATATTTAAACTTTTATGAACTAAGTTCACACATAGAGAAAGCATTTAGATATCTA
>JAXCGZ010007995.1:40000-45000 GCA_037179515.1 Halocaridina rubra
GAATCTAAGCAACATAATTTCCTTTTATGATTTTGCTCTATTGCTTGTGTATTTGGCATGGTTGTTTTGCTGTTTTTTAAGTTAGAATGCTTTTATTTCTTCAGATATTGTTTAATATTTATATGTCAGTTTGCATGTTTTCCTATACTAATGTTTGCCTGAATATTGTTTCCTAGTCTGGCTATTTATTCTGTACTTCACTTATATAATTTTTCATCATCTATTATCATTATCTTTGTCATAATTATAACTGTCTGTATGTCTATATAACTGCCTGCATGTCTGCTTACCTATCTTACCAGTCTATCAGACTTTTTTTTCTGTAATATATGCTCAGACTTTTTTTTTAATACCAAATTTTTCAGGTAAGATATAAACTTCATCTCAGCTCAGAATGGCCGTTCAGAGTCTTAAAACTGCTCTTCAGGATAATGAAACATTGCAAAGACTCCTTCAGCATCCTGAAACCTTCAGGTAAGAATATGAACAAAAGGTGACCTTCGATATTTAATGGAAATATAATTTAATTATTAAAAAACCCGTAAATTAAAAACTGATAGATTGACTTTACTGGACTTCAAGAATTACTCATACTCGCTGAAAATTTTATAATAAAAAAAATCAACTGTGACATATAAATGAATTTGAATTTTAGTAAAGAAAATGCAAAACAAAATCTCATAATTTTACTGTATTTTCTGTATTTAGTGAAATATTCATGGGCACTAAAACACAAAATATATTATTTTTCATTTAAAAGGCCCATAATATGAGAACGAATTGATCGAGAGCATTTTATTTAGTGATAAAATATTTTCAAAAGGTTATAAATAAAAAAAAATATAGCTATGATATGTAAGAGAAATTTAAATTTCTAATAAAAAAAATCTACTGTTTTAAAACTAATAGAATGAGCGTATAGTAATTAGTGGAATTAATGCTTAAAAACTGATATCAATTTCGCTTCCATTGCTAACTACTACAACCATAATACAGAAATGCATATTACTGATCCCAAGTGAGTACCATAGTAACACAGTGGATAGAGTACTCGACTCTGGAAATGACAAACTGGTGTTCAAACCCTCCTCGGAGCGTTAAGAAGGGCAACCAGCTTAATTCCCCAGTCTCAACCTGTCTGTGTGAAATCACATTTAGTTGGGGATTAATAGTGACAGAGGAACAAAAGTCAACTATTTGGTGACTTTTACGCCACATATAGCTCTCTGCATTATGATTTTTTAGGGGTTCTCAAGCTTTTGTTCATCTTTACCCCTAGGACTCAAATAGCAATGTAATCATCATCATCATCATCATCATCACTGTTTGAGCTTATTTTTTTTCCACAGATTCAACACACCCGTGTCCCTGGTGATAGGGGTGAAGCATTGGCCCCCCAACATGTTCCTCACAGAAGACACAGTGACTGGAGGTTTCACCGCAAAGGGACCTCTAGCCAACTTTGTTGAAATTCTTGCCATGTCCATGAATTTCACGTAAGTGTGTGTAATTACCGATTTTTATACTCAGTGATACTTATACTTGTCTTTAAAACTATGGTTTGAGTGAGCATTAGCTACCTCCTCACTTAGCGAATTCTAGTAATCAACTACTTTACACTAAAAATGTACTTCCTTACATCCTGGAAAGAATTTTCTAACGAAGCTTCAAATTATGACCTCTAGTTCTAGAGCCAGCCATATCAAAATACTGATCCCTATCTTCACTGTCAAAACCATGAAGGAATTTAAAAACCATCACCATATTCATCTTCTTTATCTTGTTTCGAGTGATGGTAAGTCTAATACCCTCAGCCTCTCCTTATAACAGAAATTGAGTATTTCTGGCCCCAGTTTTTTGGCATGTGTTTGAACTTTTTCCAGCTTAATTATGTATGTGAGTGTGCTTGCGTGCGTGTTTGTATGTATGTGTATATATATATATATATATATATATATATATATATATATATATATATATATATATATATATATATATATATATATTATAGGAAATATCTCTAAATACTTATCATAATGATATCGCATCAAAGAACTAATGTAAATTATATTCAAGGCATTAAGACACTACGCCTCAGATATTTTTTCCCATAGAAGTAACAGATCTTTTCACCAGAAATTATTTTCACCATAGAGTTAATGTGTCCTAGGAATACAAACTTCCCAAAGCCTTGCCTTCAACTTCAGGATATTAAACTTAGACTTCAGAAAATGATCACCTGAAAAAAGACGATGCATGAAGAGACCCTTTTCCAGAGGGACTGAAATATCTCTTTTCCAGGACACTTGGTCCAACAAAGACTGCTTAATTGTTATTATTTCTTATATGAATCCAAGTATTCGGATTATATATGTTGTAGGGAACATATCTTTAGATACTGACATATTGACACAGCTTTAGAGAGGATTCTATTTCTGGCTCAGGGTACCAAGACATCATGCTTCATATAGCTTTATGCACTCCCTTCAAAGTAGTTAAATAAAGAAATGTGCCTTGGTGCCACGGGTAAAATATACATTCCTCTTCGATGCAAAATCATTATGCTAATATTCCAGAGATATTTCCTAACATATATCATCCAAATCTATAGAAAAGCACAAAGGAATAAACATGTGAAATCCTTCGACCTCCCTACTTTTGTTACAAAGGGTGGAACCACCTTTAGCCTGTCTTATGTACAAGAATAATAGTATATCTATTGCTTTTCCTTTGACAAAATGATGACGTGTCATCTTCTAACCCCTACCAACACAGCAAGTTTTATAAGAACTAAGTGATACCAACAAAGCTAAGAGTTCAGTCATTAAAATGAGCCCTCATTTCTGTGCTTAATTTTGTTGCTTTGCTAAACAAGCTATATATATATATATATATATATATATATATATATATATATATATATATATATATATATATATATATATATATATATATATATATATATGATTGATTCGGTTTTACGTCACGAACTCCCTTTTCTACTAAGGGCTAGGACGGTTGCCTTCTTACGAAGGACTTGTTTTGGCAGATGTAATCGTTACCCTGAGTGTATGCCCTTACTAACCTCAGTCCGTGACGGGGCGCGAACCCTCGACCTGCCGCTTCAGAGTCGCAGACGCTACCATTTTGCCACGGAGACTACTTATATATATATATATATATATATATATATATATATATATATATATATATATATATATATATATATATATATATATATATATATATAGTTAGATAAATAGATAGATAGACAGATAGATAGGTAGACATATAAATAGATAGATAGATAGATAGATAGATAGGTAGACAGAGAAATAATATCATTCTATTGCATTTCAGATATAAACTGATCGAGGCGCCAGATAAGGCTTGGGGAGCTCCCCTCCCCAATGGGACTTGGAATGGGTTAGTTGGACTTATTACGAGAGAGGTGAGCCATGTATTGTCTCTCAGAACAACCAGGCAAGTAAATAAAAACAACAACAACCAACAAACAAGCAAGCAAGAAAGCCAATTAAAAAAAACAATTAAAAATAATAGACATAAAAAATGAAAACAAACAAGTGCGACTTACGACGCAAGTCGCACGTGGCACATAGGATGTGTCAAGCCACTTCTGTGTGAAAGGTTTCATATATTTCCGGATGTCCATTTTCAACTGGCGAGCCACGTGGCATGCCACGTGCGACGTGCCACTTTGGTGTGAAAGCAGCCTTAGAGCAATTAGCACCACTGTTCAGAACACGAATGTTGCTCTACAGACCCAAAAATAAAGTTTAATATCAATACTTCCACATTTTTTTCTACATTCATTATGTGTAATACATAATATAATTGCTAAAGTTTAGCTAATACCATAGCAACATTGAGCAACAATTCAATCAGTAGAAATGTAACTATTGACATATATAAAACTCCCAATATTAATGTTTATAAATTAAATTGTAAAAGATCAATACTAATATTTTTGTTTACCCCTGCAACAGAATTTGAGGAGTAAAAGAGCAAGATTAAGCAACTATTTAAGCAGCATTTGTCAAAACACAAAACATGATTGCCATCTATCTGAAACCAATGCAAGAAAAACATTTATTTGCTAAGAGTAAAACTATTAAACTGACATACCAAACTAACTAAGGCTTGGCGACTCACAATATGCTAAGATCATAACTGCAACGATTTGAAGATCCTACGATCTGACCGAAAGGGTTTAAAATATTACAGCAAATAAAACATTAACCTAAACTATAAACCTAACCAAAACTTCATAATTCACAGGAAACGGTTATCAAAGCTGCAACTATATGCAAATCAACCGCTCGGAACCATGCCGGTTATATAAATTAATACGAGAAGAACATTAACCTATAAGCGTAACCTAACCATAATTTAATAAGCCATAATTTTAATATATACGCAGCCAAAACATTATTTTAAAATAACCTAAGCAAGATTTCATTACCCACAGGCAGCAGATATCATAGCTGCAATTGTCTGAAGAGTTTTTGCTAAAAACCAGGTAACAAGCAAAACATAAACCAACAATATTAACCTAACCAAACTTGTATTATCTACAGGAAATGAACAGCATAGCTGCAACAGCAAGCAGATCCTCCGCCAGAAACCAAGTGGCTTAAAATATCAAAGCAAATAAAACTTTAACCTAAAATATTAACCTAACCAAGACTTTATAACTTACAGGATGCGGACATCATAGCTGCAACCGTATGCAGATCTTCGGCTAGGAGCCAAGTGGTTGACTATGCATGGCCTATCGTGGTCACCAGTGGCAAACTATTGGCCGTGAGGAATAGACCCGAGATCGATCCCTGGAGCTTTGTTATGCCCTTTGCGCCTGTGGTATGGTTGGCATTTTTGTTATTCCTGCTGGGTACGTTGGCACTTTTACTGCTGCTGGAACCGAGACCCCAAGGACTGGATTTTAGGACCTGGGCTCTGGATAATTTCTTTCGTTTCTT
>JAXCGZ010007995.1:50000-62500 GCA_037179515.1 Halocaridina rubra
ATTACACCATAAATTAGGGATGAAAGGGAGAATATAGACATTAGGCTATCATTAGGTGGACTCTCTTCGGCTTACTAACCAAACCTAACCTAACCTAAACTTAATGTCCCTATCATGACCTAACTATCGTAACATCTGTCACACCTTTATTTCCTAAATGAGGGGCTTTTACTCTCAAAACTGCTTATCCCAGCTGGTAGCTTTGAGGTGCGTTTTCCTCAGTTGATCCCCTAAAAAAGTTGTTCTAACCAAAATCTGCTAGTGATGTCAGTGTACATTAGGTAATATTGGTGCCATATAAACGTCTGTATTTCACTAGTGTAAAAATTAAAGTGATTCCGATTAATCTCATTTGATTCCAACACAGTAAGAATCCCTGAAATGTCCTGAAGGCAAAGCTCAGAGTGGTTATTGCGTGTTCAGCAAGAAATACTGAAATAAAGAACCTGAAACTTTACTAATGTTAAGAGCAAAGTGGTTTGCTCGTCATTTTCATGAGATACTGACTGTAATTATATGAATCATTAGACGCTTTTAAATGTAAAAATAAAAATGGTTTTCGAATAATCTGTATGAGACATAGACATTACTTAAGCCCTGATGTTTTTAATTGTAAAATCCCAAGCAGCTTCTGAGCAAAGTCAATTTACATATTTTTCTACAGTATGTCCTGTTAAGAAAACACAAGAGAGAAAGATGGAAGTGGCAGAGATGAGAATGGTGAGATGGATGTTGGGTGAGACGAGGAAGGATAGGATCAGGAACGAGAGATTTAGAGGGACAGCCAAGGTGACACAAGTGGGAAAGAAGATGCAAGAAAGAAGGCTTCAGTGGTATGGACATAGTATGAGGAGAGATGAAGATTGGATTGGTAGAAGGATGATTGAGCTAGAGGTGGAGGGAGTGAGAGGAAGAGGGAGACCACGAAGACGATGGGATGACTGTATACGGGACGACTTGAGAGAGAAGGACCCCAGTGAAGAGGAAGCATATTACAGGAGAGAGTGGAAAAGGCTGATAAGAAACCGCGACCCCATATAGATATGGGAAAAGCGAGGGAAGAAGAAAACTACATTATCCATATTACACAGAATAAATATTTTTTTTTTTTTACTCTTAAGGGAATTTTTTATATACTTCCTTAACTAGTATCTAATAAATCAAAAGTAACTCTGAAGAACACCAAAAGCAAGAGTGAAAGAAAGAAAAAGAAAAAAAACTTATGAAAGAAATAAAGTAATTATTTAATTCTTTGCAGGGAATGTTTGTAGTCATAGCTTCTGGTCTTGGAATGGCAACACTGACTTTCTTCATAGAGCTGATAGTCTTCAAGATCTGGCCATGATGACTCAGTCGAGTTTCTTGCTTATGGTAAAAACGTCAGTATAAGTACGAATGATATGCAGATAGTTCTACTACTACTACTACTACTACTACTACTACTACTACTACTACTACTACTACTACTACTACTACTACTACTACTACTACTACTACTACTACTACTACTACTACTACTACTACTACTACTACCAGTTTAAATATTTGATCTTAAGAAAATATTAAAGGAACCACCACATCACCGTAGCTCAATAAATGTGCTTATATGGCTATATATTTTCATATAGACGTTGCCATTACTACTACCACCATGCCTTCTACTACTACTACTACTACTACTACTACTACTACTACTACTACTACTACTACTACTACTACTACTACTACTACTACTACTACTACTACTGCTGCTGCTGCTGCTGCTGCTGCTGCTGCTACTGGTCCTACTACTACTACTACTACTACTACTACTACTACTACTACTACTACTACTACTACTACTACTACTACTACTACTACTACTTCAATCATTAACTTGGTCATATGCCTCCTGCTGAAGAGGTTAGTCTTACTGATTTTTAATTCAGTAAAAAGGCAGTTTTTTTTTTATTGTAGCAATAAAGACTGATGCAAATGTAGTTTTTGAAATTATTTCTATCTATTCACTATGTCCATAATCTCCCTTCTAAAGGAGGTGGCCAAGTCGAAGCAAAATCTTGCCTCTATGCGGAAGGAAAATACAAATGGGGGATTCCCAGTCCCTTCGCTCAGCCCCATTTAGTAAACTTTTACGACACGCAAGGGAAACAAAATCTGTATTCTGTTTATCCACCTAAAGAAAAGGGAAGGGAAAATGCAGAGGAAGAGAGAAAGAATGAATGAACTATGGGAGGCAGAGGCCGGTCAGCGTCTCATTTGAACTAAACCTTCCCACTTCGAAGAAAGAAGAAATTACCTTGTAGGAGAGAAAAATAGATTGGATATGGGAGGCAGAGACCACTCAACTCCTCACTTGTATAGAACCAACCCAGAGCCAATAGAGAAAGATACTGTAGTGTTAGAGAGAAAAAGAGAGAGAACTATGGGAGGCAGAGGCCGGTCAACTACTCACTTGAATAGAATCCATCCACCGAACATCAAAAAGAATTACTCGGCATTATTCCTAACCACTGCCACCTCAGAACCTTTAGAATATAACTAGAAGAAGAAGTTCATTCTTTCTGTGGGTTGGTGGCCAAAGCTTGCTTCTTACACGTAAATGGACTGAGTTCAATCCCTCTATGGTTTAAAAAGATTCTCTGTGCCAAAATAGTCCATGAGGACGTGGTTAGATTAAACGAAGCGGCTCACTTTATCTGGTAACTAGTGTCACCTCAGCTGTCTTAGTGACTACATTTCATAAAGATAAATAGTAGCATTTGAGGCTTAGTCAAGTGCTAAGACATTATTAAGGTTAGAAATACTCTCAACTGTCCTGCCGTTCTGGTTCCTTCATAGTCCCCGGAGAGAGAGAGAGAGAGAGAGGAGAGAGAGAGAGAGGAGAGAGAGAGAGAGAGAGAGAGAGAGAGAGAGAGAAAGGACCAACATAAGTATAATGGTAATGAAGATTAAATAGTAATTAAACACAGCAATTAATTATTCACTAATTAAGGGTTACAATAACCTTGTCTTTCTCTCTTCCACTTACTTATTCTCCTTCCAATTTATCTTCTTCTTCCTTCTTCTTCTTCTTCTTCTTCTTCTTCTTCTTCTTCTTCTTCTTCTTCTTCTTCTTTATTTTTGACTTCAGATTATCCCACTTTCATATGGACTCGCTAAACATCAGTAGCCTTCTCGACTCACTTGCTAGTCTAACCCCTCCCTCCATACAACTTCTTATTCACGTTTACTCACTGAATAGGATGAATGAACTCGGGATTCTTCCAAGAAAGGGGGTTGAGTCCCAAATGGGGGTTTTGACACTCTTCATCCCCAAAGAGGGGGGCTTTATGACGTTAAGTGCAATTAATAATAATCAATCAATGTTGCAGCCCATTTGCGAGGCTAGGAGTGTGTGTGTGTGTGTGTGTGTGTGTGTGTGTGAGAGAGAGAGAGAGAGAGAGAGAGAGAGAGGGAGAGAGAGAGAGAGAGAGAGAGAGAGAGAGAGAGAGAGTATGTGTGTGTGTGTGTGTGTGTGTGTGTGAGAGAGAGAGAGAGAGAGAGAGAGAGAGAGAGAGAGAGAGAGAGAGAGAGAGAGAGAGAGAGAGAGAGAGAGAGAGAGAGAGAGTGTATGTATGTGATTACCTAATTGTGATTACCTAATTGTGATTACTTAATTGTGTTTACGGGAAAGAGCCCAAAGCTCGTATCTTCCCGTCTCCTGATCGGTTCCATTTTAGACTTAGTCATACTTATCATACCTGTCCTTAAAACTATGGATTGAGATAGCATTAACTACCTCCTCGCTTAGCGAATTCCAATTATCAACTCCGTGGCAGTAGTCTCCGTGGCAAAATGGTAGCGTCTGCGACTCTGAAGCGACAGGTCGAGGGTTCGCGCCCCGTCACGGACTGAGGTTAGTAAGGGCATACACTCAGGGTAACGATTACATCTGCCAAAACAAGTCCTTCGTAAGAAGGCAACCGTCCTAGCCCTTAGTAGAAAAGGGAGTTCGTGACGTAAAACCGAATCTTACACTGAAAAAGTATTTCCTTACATCCTGCAAAGAAGTTTTCTTACGAAGCTTCAAACTATGACCTCTAGTTCTAGAGCCAGCCATATCAAAATATCGATCCCTATCCACTCTATCATAACCATGAAGGAATTTAAAGACTGTGTGCGTGTGTGTGTGTGTGTGTGTGTGTGTGTGTGTGTGTGTGTGTGTGTGTGTGTGTGTGTGTGTGTGTGTGTATGAGAGAGAGAGAGAGAGAGAGAGAGAGAGAGAGAGAGAGAGAGAGAGAGAGAGAGAGAGAGAGAGAGAAGCTTGAATTGGAATGCATATTTCCATGCACATACATACATACATACATACATACATGAACAACACCCCCACTGCTCAAGCTTTCCAGTTTGAAAAGAACTTGTAATTCTAAAAAAAAGCGCCAATTTAAGCAATAATGCTTTACCCGTTCTATCAGTTATGAAACTTTCATCGCTGCTCTGATAAGTTGGCGAATTTCATCCCCCTCCCGCTGCCGAGGCCGCGTAACATTCGCCAAGCGGTCTCGTCTCATAGGTACTGTTTGAATATTTATAGTTCGCGGATTGGTAGGAACTGCGACTGCTTCTTCCCATTCACCTCCCGACTCTGGAACTCTCTTCCTCATTTGCCTTTCCTATTTTTATGACCTATCTTTCTTCAAATAGCAGATCTATCATCATCTCAGGCCTAATCCTGCCATATCTATAGGTCTTCATTACTTCGACTTTTCTTTTAGCTTGTCCTTTTCCTATTTTGTATCATTCTCTTATTTATTCCTTGTCCTTTATCTTCTATTTTCTTAGTTTCAATATTTTCTTGGTGTCCGGGCCCAAGGAGGATAATTTTCTAGCCTGTCTTGGCGTCACACTCATATATATATATATATATATATATATATATATATATATATATATATATATATATATATATATATATATATATATATATATATGTATATATATATATATATATATATATATATATATATATATATATATATATATATATATATATATATATATATATATATATATATATGCATAGAATGATCGTTGAATTGTCAAACGTTGTGCCAAAGTTTTTTTAAACCATGCCATATTAAAGTCAACATATTTCATTGCGACTGTAATTAGTGATTTAAAACAAATGACAGTTATAAATAAACTAATAACATCAATAATAATAATAATAATAATAATAATAATAATAATAATAATAATAATAATAATAATAATAATAATATTAATAATAACTAATAATAATAATAATAATAATAATAATAATAATAATAATAATAATAATAATAATAATAATAATAATAATAATGATGATGAAAATGATAATAATAATAATAATAATAATAATAATAATAATAATAATAATAATAATAATAATAATAATAATAATAATAATAATAATAATAATAATAATAATAATAACAATAATAATAATAATAATAATAATAATAATAATAATAATAATAATAATAATAATAATAATAATAATAATAATAATAATAATAATAATAATAATAATAATACTTCGAGTTATTGCACACTTTAACAAGCTGGAGACCATGTATAAAGTTCAAGCACTTTCAAGAAGTGTAATATCTTGCGCATTCCATTTTGCATGTATATAATATCATGCCTGTGCAGAGGAAGCTCCGTCAAGCAGTCTAATATCTTACGTTTGCTATTTTGCATGTGGTAATCGCTGCGAAGCTACTCTCTCGCTGGCATATTAAGATGTCATGAACTAGACAAGCATGAACGCTTAATCATGCACACCCTCCATTGTTTTTTTTTTTATGGCACAGGAGGCAAATGCATGAATTTGATAATGGGGTAGGACGGGGAGGGATGGAGAGGTGATGAAGGGATAGAAGGAGAACGAGAAGAAGAAAGAAAAGGGATAAATACCGATATACAAAGATAAAAAGGAATGTATAATCATGGACACCTTCCATTGCTTTTATAGAACAGGAAGTAAATGCAAGACTTGGGGAATGGGAAAGAGAGGAAGAGGAAGAGAGACGGAGAAGTGATAAAGGGATAGAAGGAGAAGGAGAGAAAGAAAAAGGAAGAACAAAACATGAAATACAGAGGTAAAAATTAATGCTTAAGCATGCACATCGTCCATTGTGTTTTTGATAGAGAAAGCAAATCCACAACTTGGAGAAAGGGAGGGGAAGTGGAGGAGGAGAGATGGGGGGTGAAGGAAGGGAAAAGGAAGAGAGGAAGACAAAGGAAGGATAAAGAAAACGAGATACAAAGGTAAAAAAGGAATGTTTAATCATGAACACACTCTATCGCGTTTATGACACATGAAGCAAATGCATGACCTGGAGGAGGAGGGGGGATGGAGAGGCGGAGGAAGGAGAGAGGAGGAGGGGTAAAGAAGGGGTGAGGTGAGGTGAAGAAAGAGAGAAACCGAAGGGGAATGAAAACAAAGGAAAGATTAAGGAAGAAGATGGAAAAGTTAGCAAGGTACACAGGAGTTAATTTCATGAATTGGGGAATGAGGGGGGATGAGATATGGAGTGGTAAAGGAGTGAGAAAAAGGAAAAGAGAGGAGGATATAGGAGGGAAAAAGGAGAGAGACCGAGAGGAAATTCATTTTTTTTTTCGGGGGGGGGGTCAAGACACAAGAAGCAAATGGATTACTTAAGAGAAGGGGAAGACTGTGGAGAGATGGAGGAGTCTAGGCGAATGGGAGGGATGGTGGAGTGAAAGTGATGGGGAGATATGGAGGGGTGAAGGAAGGGAGAGAAGAGCAATAGGTGAAAGAAGTGAGGAGAAAAAATGTAGAGGAAAAGGGTAATATTAGAGATATCTTGAAAGAGAAAATGATAGGAGGGGAGGGGATGGAATGGTGAAGGAAGGCGATAAGGGGAAAGGAGAGGCTGTAAAAGGAAGAATTAAAAGAAAGAAACATAAAGTTAAGAAAGAGCATTTCCTTTTCTTTGTATATTATAGTAAGTAAATTCATGACTATAGGCATAGAAGGGGAGAGATGGAAGGGTGAAAAAGTTACAGAAGTGGCAGGAAAGAAGAAAAAAAAGGGATGGAGGAAAGATAGAAAGAAAAAAGAGTAAAATTAATGGATTGGAGAATTATATAATTACAGGAAGGTGAATAATAAGGGATGAAGGAAGGATAGGAGAATGGAAGCAGAAAGAGAGGAAGAAGTGAGAGGGTAAAGGTAAGATAAAGGAGTGAGATAGAAAGGTTTTGAAGGGAAAGATTTTTTTTATGATATAGGGAGAAAATGAGGGGAATGGGGAAGATGGGGGCTATGGAGGGTAAAAGAAGTGAGAGGGTCAAGGGATGGAAGACTCGAAGGAACAAAATACAGAGAGGGAGGTATTCAGTCCCCTCATTCCGCCCCATTTACTCGACCTTCGAATTCGGTTTTACGTCAAGAACTCCCTTTTCTGCTAAGGGCAAGCAAATGCATATGGAAACGGGACTCTAGTCCCCGGCCAAGGAAAAATAAATAAAGGCAGAGTATGAGAGCACGAGATTAAACTATAGGAGGTAGAGGAGTCTAAATTCCCCACTTGCATAGAAAAACCCTCCATTTCTTTTGCTAAATTTCTCATTTTTATATCTATTGACATCCACGTATGACCTAACAACTGAGCTCTATCTATCACTCTTGTGACCTATGCTGACCTCAATATGACCTGTATTGAGAAATTTCCCAACCACTGACTTGATATGATGGTCTGTCGAGTGAATATAGCCACGAACATGGTGCTATGAGTGCAATATTTCAATTAAATCACCATGTGGCAACCTTGCACTGAGAGGTCAACACTGGAAAGATGTTAAGTGTGTGTGTGTGTGATTGTGATTACCTAATTGTGTTTACGGGAAAGAGCGTGTGTGTGTGTGTGTGTGTGAGAGAGAGAGAGAGAGAGAGAGAGAGAGAGAGAGAGAGAGAGAGAGAGAGAGAGAGAGAGAGAGAGAGAGAGAGCTTAGATATGGTTAATTTGCTATGCGCATATACAGTAAAAATATAAAATATTTGAAGTAAAATTCATATAGTGGTATGTGGTAACCTTGTTATATTTTTCGGTATTAGTTTCACACGCCTTGACGGAAAAATGAGAATTATAAAGAAAAAATGGGAAGGGGAAGATGGAGTGCCTGTTGAGATTGGTGAGGGTGTTGGAGATGGGGGTAGAAATGTTGGAGTAAAGGATTGGAATATGAGGGTAGTTGCGAGGGGGTGGAAAGAGAATGAAAAAGTTGGGGATTTGTATGGGAAAGAGGGAAACAATATGTTGGGGTGTGGGGTGGTGTTGGAGTGGTGGAGATGGTGGGAGATTTGTAGAGTGTAGGGGAGGATATGGTAAGAGTTGGGTGAATGTGGGAAGTAACCAAGTTGGGGATTTGGAGGGGACTGAGAGAATGAATATGTTGGAGGTTGGGGTTGGTGTTGGAGGATGGCAGGCAAGATATGGTGGGAACTGGGAAATTGTTGGGGTCTAGGAGGACATGATAGGGGTTGAGTGGGATATTGAGAGGACATGTTGTGGGATTTGTAGGGAAGAGAAGAGGAGGATATGCTTGGGCTTGGGAGTTGGTGTTGGGGGAGGAGGAAAGGTGTAAGGAATAGAGGGAGAAAATATGATAAAAGTTGGGATAGAGCTAGTTGAGAATGGGAGGTTTAAGGGATAGAGGAAGATATATGCTGGGAGTTGAGGTGGTGTTGGGGGGTGGGGAGATATTGAATATAGGAAGAGAAATAATTTGGGTTGATTGAAGGTAAGGAGAGACTATGTCAGAGGTTTATAGAGAATGAAAAGGTTGAATATGTTGAGGTTGGGATTTTGTTAGGGGAGGTGTTGGGATGGAATTGGAGGTGGAGAAGTTGTTGAGGGTATAGAAGGAGGATATGTTTGGGATAAAGTTCTTGGTTTTTAGAGGACATGTTGGGGATTTGGTTTGGAGTGGGGAGAAGAGGCCATATTTGGGGATTCTTAAAGGGTAAAGGGATAGGAGAAAGTGGGGGTAGGGGAGTGATGGAGGACGTGTTGGAGGGAGTGGTGTGGATAGGGTGGGGATAGAGGAGGAGGAGGAGAGAGAGCTTAATTTATCAAGAGTGACATTGGCCATTGTGAGCCCCTTCTGAGGGGGCTTTTCACTTCATAAAAAATAAAATAAAAATTCTTAGAACATAAAAATAAAAAAAAATCTAAAAAAAAGGTAGAATAAAAAGGAATTTTCGGAGCAGTTTCTGTCACCTTGAAGAAGGGAACATTTAGTGAAAGTTTCACAGAAAAAAAAGGGGAACAATGGGGAACTTTTTTGTAAGAGGGATGTGAAATTTCCAATATAAATCAGTCATCCGCACGCACAAACACATACACATAATCTCTGGCATGAATATATACAATATAAAACAAATAGACTTACAAAGATACATACACATTCATGAACATGCACATATCCCACTGAGGGTAAAGCACACATGCACAAATCCTCACAAAAATCTGCACATTCACAATATATATATATATATATATATATATATATATATATATATATATATATATATATATATATATATATATATATATATATATATACATATATATATATATATATATATATATATATATATATATATATATATATATATATATATATATATATATATATATATATATATATATATATATATATACTTTATTACATAAAGCAAGCTCTCTATAAATGGTACAGAGATTGCTTGCCCTACTTGCAACATATTGCTTTAGAATTTCCAACGAAAATATAATGCTGGAAAAAAGTCAAATATCAACGAATATTTACACTAGAGAGATTAAGGCAACAAGCGACATCCAACGAGTATTTGCACTAGAAATATTACTCATCTTGAGAATCTACTCAAATCTGAGGCCGATGGTAATGACCTGGGGCATTTTTAGCATGCGTGAAGGATTAAAGTTTTTGTGAGTGCTCGGGAGTGTAAGCGTGTGTGTGTTTTCATTTGTGTAAGTGTATGTGATGTTGCGCTCGCGCATGTGTGTGCGTTTTACTTTGTGTAAGTGTATGTGATATTGCGCTCGCGTATGTGTGTGTGTGCGCGAGCATTATAGTGTGTGTAAGTGTGTGTTTGTGTGTGCATTATAGTGTGTATGTGTGTGCTTGGAAGTGAAGGTGCGTGTGTACGTTCTAGCGTGTAATTGCGATTTTGAGTGAATGTGCGGGAGTGCATGCTTAAGAGTGTATTTGCGTGTGGGGATATGTGTGTGTATTTGTATGTGTATTGGATATTTGTGTGAGTGTGTGTTTGTGTGTACTTGAGAGTACAGTTGTATTTGCAATCTCATGTGTGTATGTGTATGCATGAGCTTGGTTGAATTGACGTGTGTCTTAGGCATGGGTGTGTATGTGTGTTGTTTTTTATGAGAGTGACACCGGGACGGGTAAAGTAAATTACCCTCATCGGGCCTGGGCACCAAGAAAGCATTTAAAAAAGATGTAGGAAAAGGAAAAATAAACGTAACTGAAGGAAAGCTTAATATCGAGCTTTCCTAGCCAGTCCTGTTTAAATCCAAAACTCTCAGTTGTAGTATCGCAGCAGGAGGCAGTTGCCATGAGCCAACCTATGTTTGGGATAGAAGTTGTGTGTGTGTATGTGTGAGTGTTTGGGACAGTAGGTGCTCGTGTGTGCGTGAGTGGGAGTGTATGTTGCTCCTTTGAGTGCGTGTGTGCGTGCGTTGGAGTGTATATTGCTCCTTTGAGTGTGTGTGTGTATGTGTGTGTGTGATTACCTAATTGATTACCTAATTGTGTTTACGGGAAAGAGCCCAAAGCTCGTATCTTCCCGTCTCCTCATCGGTTCCATTTTATACTTAGTGATACTTATCATACCTGTCCTTAAAACTATGGATTGAGATAGCATTAACTACCTCCTCGCTTAGCCAATTCCAATTATCAACTACTCTTACACTGAAAAAGTATTTCCTTACATCCTGCGAAGAAGTTTTCTTACGAAGCTTCAAACTGTGACCTCTAGTTCTAGAGCCAGCCATATCAAAATATCGATCCCTATCCACTCTATCATAACCATGAAGGAATTTAAAGACTGTCACCATATCCCCCCTCACTCTTCTAGCTTCGAGTGATGGTAAGTCTAATTCCCTCAGCCTCTCATCATAACTGAGATTGCGTATTTCTGGCACCAGTTTCGTGGCATGTCTTTGAACTTTTTCAAGCTTAGCTATGTGCTTTTTCAAGTGCGGATTCCAAAAGGGGGCTGCATATTCGAGTTTTGGCCTCACATAGGTTACATAAATATTTCTGAACATTTCCTTGTCCATGTGCCTGAAGGCTACCCTTACATTTGATAAGAATGCATATGCTGCCCTTACTATGCCATTTATATGTATTTCTGGAGACAAATCTGCCAGTATGTTTACTCCTAGATCTCTCTCATTTTCTGTCTCTTGAAGTTGTACTCCAGCCACCGAGTAGTCAAGCTTGGGCCTTCTTGCACTTGTACCCATTCTCATTACCTTACATTTTGAAGTATTGAATTTCATTAGCCACTTTTCTGACCACTCATGCAGATTATTTAGATCCTCCTGAAGTTCTCTACCATTGTTCTCGTTTTTTACTTTCTTCACAATCTTTGCATCATCTGCAAACTTATTCATGAATGAATTTACAGACTCTGGTAGGTCATTTACATATACAAGGAACAAAAGTGGCCCTAAAACTGAACCCTGTGGAACTCCACTACTAACTCTTCTCCATTCAGACACTGAGTGTCTTACTTTAACCCTCTGTTCCCTTCCTTCTAAGTAAGTTTTTATCCATTCCAAAACATTTCCACCTATTCTAGCCATTGATTGCAGCTTCCTAATAAGTCTCCCATGTGGAACAGTGTCAAACGCTTTCTGGAAGTCTAGGAATATGCAATCTGCCCAGCCCTCTCTTTCCTGTAAGATTTGGCTTACCTCATCATAAAATTCTAATAAGTTTGTTACTGTTGATCTACCTTCTCTGAAGCCATGTTGCCTCACTGACAAAAAGTTGAAGGATTCCAAGTGAAGAGCTATATGTTTCCTTAGTAGTTTCTCCATAACTTTGCAAACTATGCTGGTCAAGGAAACTGGTCTATAGTTCAGAGCCGTATCCCTCCTTCCCTTTTTGAAGATAGGTATCACATTTGCTTGTTTCCAGCATCTTGGAATCTCCCCCGACTCCAGTGACTCCTTAAATATGATACTTAGCGCCACTGATATTGTGTTTGCGCATTTTTTAAGCACATGAGGGGATATGTCATCGGGACCTGTAGCTTTATGAACATCTAAATCCATCAGCGCTTTGCATACCTCTGTGGCTGTAAGGTTGATGTTCTCTAATACCGGCCCTTGAGCTTCTATCACTGCAATCTGAGGGGGTGGGGTATTTTCTACTGTAAATACTGACTGAAACTCCTTGTTCAATTCTTTGCA
>JAXCGZ010007996.1:0-47500 GCA_037179515.1 Halocaridina rubra
TATATTCAAGACATATATATATATATATATATATATATATATATATATATATATAATATATATATATATATATATATATATATATATATATATATATATATATATATATATATATATATATAGTATATATATATATATATATATATATATATATATATATATATATATATATATATATATATATATATATATATATATATATATATATAATATATATATATATATATATATATATATATATATATATTTTGACAGAGTGTTTCGCTCAAAGTCACCAGAGGCTGTTAGATGCCTTATTAGTTAATTTAGTAACATAACTGTCATTATTCTGACTCAAAAAATAATTCCCATGTCTTGACTTTTGCAGATTATGATTATTTGCAATTTATATCTTAGCTTATAGCTAATTTTAAATATATCTTATTTACTATTCTTGTATGTGTAGAAGCAGAGTCCTGATATAAAGGCTGCTCCTACCTTTCCACCTTTTCAGTGAACCTATCAGATACGTTTTCTTTACAATTTTCTTATGATAAAATAGCTCTTGCTGATAATTTTGTTATAAATATGACCTTGCTGTTATGTCATTAGCCTGTCTAGATATATATCAGTAGCTTCTTTATTATTTGAGTACTTAAATTCCGTCTCCTACAATGCAAAGAACGTTCTAGAGATTGCTTACCAGTAACCTAACTTTCCGCTATTATTCTCGTTTTATTTTATTTGCTTCCACTTGTTGCACCTAAAATACTGTCTCTCCCTTGCATCTCTGCTATAATTGCCTGCCAGGGACCACCACTAAAGTAGTCCTTAAATGATATAAGAGCCAGTTACTACTCTAGAAATATATCCTACAGATGACATCACCAGGAGGGACATTGAAGTGTCTCTCATATGGCGGCCAAACATCCCAGAGACAGCATCTCGCCTCAGCAGTCAAGTTTATTTTCAAACCTTATTTACGTGGCATCTTCACAGGAATACATCTGGCACAAACAAGGTGAGGGATAGTGTATGGTAAAGCTTGTGGGTCTAGCAAATTGGTTTTTCAAGAATTAGTTACATTCGTTACTGGCTAAATCCTACGAATTTTTTCTCAGATTCCATTCCCATACAAACGAAATTTTGTAGATTACCTAACTGCAATCTCACTTGCCAAAGTTAATTCCTTAACCTGGAAATTACAGCTGATATACATTGCTAAGAAGTTTCTTTTCAATGAATGTGATAAAGGAAAATCTCATCCTCTGAAGACCGGTTATGAGCCCGTAAAAATCTATCCCTTCTCCTAACAAATTCTAATTTCATTTCACCCCTTTCTATCATCGTAAATAAAGTGTTTTACGTCAAAAACTCGTGAAAAAAGCTATTTGCTATATAAATTGCAAATAATTAATCATTTAACTAACGTGTTAAACTGCAAACAATTAAAAGGTAATTTTACCCTGTTGGCTTTGCAAATATTTCCTGTTAACCACAATCTAATGAACACATACTGTATTTATCTTGCTAATTCTTCATATGTTGGGGATAAAGTGTTTTGAGTTATAAGTTGCAAATATTTCAAAAGGTGGTTTTGCCACCCCCTTTTTTTCATTGCAAACAGTTCTTGATAACGAAAAGTGAATGAATACTGTATTTATCTCGTATATTCTTCCTTTATCACAAATAGAGTGTTTTACCATATTAATTGCAAATCAGTAATAAGCATTACAACTTTGTGGTTGCCCACAATTTAAGGAATACATACAGTACTGTATTTGTCTTGTTTATTTTTCATTTATTGTGAATAAATTGTTTTCCTTTAATACCAGCAAAGAATTAATGGTTTTGTATGCTATTATGGTAGCATAAATATTTCTGGTTAGCTGTGACTAACCATGTAAAGGTTTGTACTAATAATGAGCCTATATCATGGCTTCCAGTTTATTGTTGCAAGATGGGTGCCGGTCGGCTCAATCAATATAAACATTAGAAACCAACAACGGGTATAAGTACAATGAAAACAAAAGAGGTGCAATAAAGGGAATAACCTTATTATAAATAAAGGATTAGATCACTTATATCATAACATTCCTTTCCCCTAGAATTTGCAATACATCACATATAAAAAATAAATCCTCAACTTCTTAAAACAAGGCACACATGAAAATTCTATATAAGGAGTTCAAAACACTATTTACAAATTAAGACGATCAGGGGGCTTGATATTTCTCTGAGACCTTCTCACTACCGGAGTCTATATAAGTAACTCATCACATGCACTATTACTTACATCTCTTGAAGGTACATTAATAATATCTCTTGAAAGTACACCATTTGTTTCTATAATATTAGAATTGGTTGTTAATTCACTAGGAACACTTGTTACAACAGGATTATCAGCTTCAATTTCACTTACAACAGGATTATCATAATCATTATTCAACATTTCATTATTAGACTGATTGAAATCTCCAAAATATCTATGCATCAATTGATCAGAATGTCTTTTCCATATCATATTCCCTGAACAATGTATTTGCACTTTATAATTTCTTAAACCCAATACTTCTACAATTCTACCTTCCACCCATAGTGGACCTTTACCATAGTTACGTGCAAACACAGCATCATCAACTTTGTACATGTTTTTTTCATTTGAAAGACTATCATTACATTCTTTACTTTCTTTCAGCTTTACATCTACAGTACCTCTGAAAGTTCTATTAAACATAATCTCTGCAGGAGCTTTTCCTGTAGCAGAATGTACAGTTTTTCTATAGTTATAAAGAAAACGACAAACTCTAGTAGTATAATCTCCCTCTTTAAATTTTCTTAAACCCTCCTTAAATGTCCTTATAGCTCTTTCTGCAAGACCATTAGAGGCTGGATGATAAGGGGCAGGACAAAAATGTTTTATACCATTCTTTTGTAAAAACACCTTCATTTCCTGTGATACAAAATTAGGAGCATTATCTGACGCTATCATGTCTGGCAAGCCAAAATTAGAAAATACTTTCCTTAGGTGATTTATAGTGACACCAGATGTTGCAGAACTAGAGAACTGTATATCTAAGAACTTACTATAAGAATCAATGACAATTAGAAAATATTTACCATCAATAGGACCTGCATAGTCCATATGGACCCTAGACCATGGTTTTCCCGTATTAGACCATGACAAAGTATTAGCTGGTGGTTGTTTATAATTCTTAAAACAAATATTACAATTCTTTGTCATCTCTGCAAGGTCTTGGTCAATCTTTGGCCACCAAACCCATTTCCTAGCCTCTGCTTTCATGGCATTTATTCCATTATGACCATTATGTAAATGAGTCAATATCTTACACCTCAACTCTACAGGTATTACAATACGATTCCTGTATAACACTACATCATTATGAAGAGACAATTCATCTTTAATATTACAATATTCCATGAGTGACAAATTATTTTCTTTAGACCAACCAAATCTTAGACAATTAATTAACTGAGACATCACTTTATCTTTCTTATTAGATTGTCTAATTACCTTATAAGAAATTTCATTAAAATCAAGCAACTCCACTAATCTTACATACTCAGCAGGAATCCCAGACTGAATTTCATCTTCTACTGGAAGACGGCTAAGTGCATAGGCAATAACATTTTCCTTTCCTGGTTTATGCACTAGATCAAAGTCATACTGAGAAAGTAACAAAGCCCATCTTTGTATCCTAGAATTGGCATTCTGAGGAATTGGCTTATCTTTACCAAACAATCCTAAAAGTGGTTTATGGTCCGTTCTGGCCATAAATTTTCTACCCAAAAGAAAATATCTAAATCTTTTGACAGCGAAAATCAAAGACAATCCTTCTTTATCCAACTGTGAATATTTCATCTCAGCACTACTCAATTTCTTACTTGCAAAGTAAATAGGTCTTTCTACTCAATTGACCTTTTGCAATAACACACATCCTACACCAACAGGTGAAGCATCAACTTCAACAATCAAGGGATATGACCCATCAAAATTTACTAACACTTTAGAGTCTACAAAATCTTGCTTAAGACATTTAAATGCATTCTGTTCAATCTTTGTCCATTTAAACTTGGCACCTTTTTTCAATAAATCATACAATGGAGCTGATTTAGTTGAAAAATTCTTAATAAATCTACAGTAAAATGTAATCATCCCTAAAAATGAGTGGACCTCTGCTACTGAGGTAGGACAAGGAGCATCCAAAATTGCTTTAACCTTCTTTGGGGATGGTTTTATTCCTTCACTTGATATACAATAACCTAAATATTCAATACATTCCATATTTAAAACTGTTTTACTCTTATTTATCTGTACATTATGAGATTGCAACACATTTAAAACTTTCTTGAGTCTCTCATCATGCGCATCTTTAGTTTCACCACTGACAACTATATCATCCATATATGCAGCAACACCATCAATATTACATAAGGTCTGTGAAATAAATCTTTGAAAAATACCAGAAGAGGACAAGCCAAAGGGCAACCTCTTGTATTTATACATTCCTTTGTGTGTATTAATAACTAAAAACTTTTGACTTTGTTCTTCAACAGGTATTTGCATATATGCATTCTTCAAATCAATCTTAGAA
This sequence comes from Halocaridina rubra, assembly GCA_037179515.1. Classification (NCBI taxonomy): domain Eukaryota; kingdom Metazoa; phylum Arthropoda; class Malacostraca; order Decapoda; family Atyidae; genus Halocaridina; species Halocaridina rubra. Next base: position 4,596 of record JAXCGZ010007996.1, read on the forward strand.
AAAAATTTGCCTTTGCCAACACTGAACAAAAGTTCAGCAATCTTAGGCAAGGGGTATTTATCACATTGTGTTTGCTTATTCAAATGCTTAAAATCTGCACATATGCGAATTTCTTTCTTATTCTCTTTTAACACAGGTACAATAGGCGCAGCCCATTCACTATGAGAAACAGATTCTATAATATTTTCACTTACAAGTTTATCAATGGCCACTTCAACCATCTCTTTATGGTAAAATGGAACAGTACGTGCTTTTGCAAACTTTGGAATAGCATCACTCTTTAAATGAATTTTAGCTACAATGCTAGAAATAGGTTTGCTTACATCAACATCATAATCTTCAAACACTTGTTCAACACTTACATTATGAACATTGTTAACCTTGGTACTTCCATCTAATCCTGCTTAATAAATACCAACTTGTTTCATTAGATTTTTACCACATAAATTTGTATTCTTTGAACCAACAACATAAAAGACTTGTGATACATTATATCCATTATACACAACAGGAGCAATCACTTTTCCCAAAACCTTTATTTTAAAATCATCATAAGCCTGTAAGGGTTTCTTACATTGTTCAGCTTTCAAATTCAATTTCTCAAGCCAATCTTTATTCAAAGTTGAAACAGTAGCACCACTATCAACCTCAAAAGGAACTTGGATCTTATTAACAGAAAAATAAAATTGTTCAGCATGAACAGCATAGATTTTATCTCTGACAGTTAACACTTTATCATCCTCATCATCATTATCACTTAATGATACATCTTGATCATCCACAATCTTTACAGTTTTCCTACTATTAAACTTAGGTTTACTACTAAAATCTTTCTTGCTTGGTTTATTTGAACCTTTAGCTGTACTATAACCACTCTCTCTTTTGGCTTCTTTACAAACCTTCTGTAAATGACCCTTTTTATGACAATTATAACATGATAAATGCTTAAATCTACAATAAAAGTTGTCATGAGAGGAACCACAATGTTGACAAGATAAACCTACATATTTTCTTCTTACAACCTGAACCTGTGACTGAACCTCATCTTTCTCACTTACAAATGCTTTTTCCATGTTCAAAATTCTCTCCAAAATAGCCTGAGAGGTCATTGCTTGGAGATCTATGTAGAGAGCCACTAAATTTGAAAAATAAACTTCAGCATCTACAGCCATAAATAACTGATCTCTTACTCTACCAACAAATTGGTTGCCAAAATTACAATGCTTTGCTAGAGCCTTTAAATCAGCATACAATTCTTTTACACTCTCATCCTTCCTTTTTTTTCTTTGCTGGAAGGCTAGCAAACTTCTGTGATAAGAAGGCTTAACAATAAAATGACCTTTCAATAACTGAACCAAGTGATTACCTAATTGTGTTTACGGGAAAGAGCCCAAAGCTCGTATCTTCCCGTCTCCTGATCGGTTCCATTTTAGACTTAGTGATACTTATCGTACCTGTCCTTAAAACTATGGATTGAGATAGCATTAACTACCTCCTCGCTTAGCCAATTCCAATTATCAACTACTCTTACACTGAAAAAGTATTTCCTTACATCCTGCAAAGAAGTTTTCTTACGAAGCTTCAAACTATGACCTCTAGTTCTAGAGCCAGCCATATCGAAATATCGATCCCTATCCACTCTATCATAACCATGAAGGAATTTAAAGACTGTCACCATATCCCCCCTTACTCTTCTAGCTTCGAGTGATGGCAAGTCTAATTCCCTCAGCCTCTCATCATAACCGAGATTGCGTATTTCTGGCACCAGTTTCGTGGCATGTCTTTGAACTTTTTCAAGCTTAGCTATGTGCTTTTTCAAGTGCGGATTCCAAAAGGGGGCTGCATATTCGAGTTTTGGCCTCACATAGGTTACATAAATATTTCTGAACATTTCCTTGTCCATGTGCCTGAAGGCAAATCAGGAGCACAAAGATTGCCTAAAACACTAAAAACATCAGTACCCAATGACACAAGCAGGAGATTTTTTTTCTCGTCAGCCTCAGTGACATTTAAATGACTAAAGTGTGCCTCTAATAGGTTTAGCCATAATTCCAAGGAAATTTTCGATGGATTAAAACAATCAATTCTAATCTGATTCAACGACGACGACATTGCGGACCTATTCTGTAATATTACCAGTATCCACAAACACTTAGGCTAATGTAGCACCCAAACAACCGACAATTCGATATGCTAGGGTAGCAAAAACGTATGCTAGGCTTGAAGAAACATGCTCCCAAAACTGCAGCTACATCATACAGGGCACCTAGGCTTAAATCCAACACTAGCCTAGTCGAGGTGAATCATGCAGCATCAATCCAGGATCCAATTAGGCATAACCATGGTAGCCTAATCCCGGCGTCGGCAAACAAAACATTTGGCACCTACCAGAAATCTTGCAAGGTGAATCTATTTAAGCCAGTAATATAACCAAACTCGAGAGGTTTCCCATATCCATGGTGGTTCGCTCGTCGCCAAATGTAATGGTTTGTACTAATAATGAGCATATATCATGGCTTCCAGTTTATTGTTGCAAGATGGGTGCCGGTCGGCTCAATCAATATAAACATTAGAAACCAACAACTGGTATAAGTACAATGAAAACAAAAGAGGTGCAATAAAGGGACTAACCTTATTATAAATAAAGGATTAGATCACTTATATCATAACACATGCTGTTATTTATGAAGTAATGGGTGGTTTGTTAACAGTACAGGGAGAGTTTATATGGTGTAAACGTAAAAATAAATTAAAATATCAATGTACATATTGGCTGATCCTACTCCGCGATATTCCTGTCTCGCGCCGGCTCCCGGAACCGAACCTTCACGATAATTGAAGGAACACTGTATATATTCTCTGCAGGGTATTTCCCTGACAATATTATATCGAAAGTTTGTTTGCTGTTTGTTCTTAATGCTTTTTTTCAATTCTATTCATAATATTCGATCACATTGAGCAGAAGAAGAGGAGGAGGATGCAGAAGAATGAACCTCTATCTGCAAACGTTTTGGCACTTCGGTATCAGCTGATACACCCTCGCACACTATTTCCCTGATGATTTTATATCGAAAGTTTGTTTGTTGTTTGTTCTTCATGTTTTTTTTTATTTTCTTCATAATATTCGATCGCATTAAGCAGTAGAAGAGGAGGATGCAGAAGAACGAACCTCTATCTGCAAATGTTTTGGTGCTTCTGAATCAGCTGAGACACCCTTGCACGCTCTTTCCCAGACGAAATTATATCAAAAGTTTGCTTGCTGCTTGTTTTTAATGCTTTTTTTAAATTCTCTTCATAATATTCGATTGCATTAAGCAGTAGAAGAGGAGGAGGATGCGGGAGAACGAACCTCTATCTGCAAATGTTTTGGCGCTACCGTATCAACTGATACACCATTGCAAACTATTTCCCTGACAATATTATATCACAAGTTTGTTTGCTGTTTGTTCTTAATGCTTTTTTTTTTATTCTCTTCATAATATTTGATCGCATTAAGCGGTAGAAGTGGGAGAGGATGCGGGAGAACAAACCTCTAACCAAAACGTTTTGCCACCTCCGTATCAACTGATGCTTATCACTATTCAGGCACAATATCTTACTCATAAAATATTTATTTACTTACCCTATTTGGAGTTTATCTAATTTTCAAGATTATAGTTTTATTAATATTCCTTGGTTCTAAAAATTATTCTATCTTCTTTACATATCGACCATACTGCACGAAATCTTAACATAAACAAAGTCAGCTGAGACAAAAAGAAAATGTATACAATTCGTTACAAAGAAAACATATATCGTACTGTACATGGGAAACTTAAGTGAAATATAAATACAGTAATCCATCGCTATATTGCGATTCACCTATTGTGAATTCAGTGCATCATGGAGTTTTTTGGCAAGGAAAAAAAAAATTATGATTGTGACACCAGGGCGGGCCAAAAAATAATAAAACAAAACAGCCTTTATTGGGCCTGGGCACGAAGTATACATAAAGTAAAGAGAAACAGAGATGGAGAGTATAATGACCTGTCAGATGTGAAGGGATTATATAAGATGTGTAATGAATATCCAAGAATATTCAGTGTAGCTTGTGCCATGAACCAACCTACTACTGGAAACAGGTTGTTTTATTGTATTTTGCAGATTTTTTGGGTACATGCTCTTTTTGAGCACGAGCTGCAAATGTTTTGCCGCCTCCGTATCAGGTGATGCACCCTCGCACGCTATTTCCCTGATGATATTATATTGAATGTTTGTTTGCTGTTTGTTCCTAATGCTTGTTTTCAATTTTCTTCATAATATTTGATCACATTAAGCGGTAGAAAAGGAGGAGGATGCAGCAGAACGAACCTCTAACCAAAACATTTTGCCGCTTCCATATCAGCTGATGCATATCACTATTCAGGCACATTATCTTACTCATAAAATAATTATTTATTCACCCTATTTGGAGTTTATCTAATTTTCAAGATTATAGTATTTATTAATATTTCTTGGTTCTAAACATTATTCTATCTTCTTGAGCCTCCTGGCTAGTACAGTGGTAACGCGCTGGCCTCACATTCGCGAGGTTGACAGATCACGCCTCATCCAGGCAAGAAAGTTTAGGCCGCTTACTGGGGAGGTTACTGCTGTAGTTGGGCACCACAGTGGGGGGTTGGGGTCTGTGCCGGCTGGCAACCGCACTATGGGTCCTCCATGACCCGTTCCACCCATCCGTGGGTGGGGAATCTAAAACAAAACAAATCTATCTTCTTTACATATCGACCATGCTGCATGAAATCTTAACGTAAACCAAGTCAGCTGAGAGAAAAAAATTTATACAATTCGTTACAAAGAAAATGTATATCGCACTGTACATGGGAAAATTACATGAAATATATGTATTCTCTATATGCTATTTCCCTGAAAATATTATATCAAAAGTTTGTTTTCTATATGTTCTTATTGCTTTTTTTTAATTCTCCTCATAATATTTGATCGCTTTAAGCGGTAGAAGAGGAGGAGGATGCGGGAGAACGAACGTTTATCTGCAAACGTTTTGGTACTTCTGTATCAGCTGATACACCCTAGCATGCTATATCCCTGACGATATTATATCGAAAGTTAGTTTGCTGTTTGTTCTTAATGCTTTTTTTCAATTCTCTTCATAATATTCGATCGCATTAAGAGGTAGAAAAGGAGGAGGATGCGGGAGAATGAATCTCTAACCAAAACGTTTTGTCGCTTCCGTATCAGCTGATGCTTATCACTATGCAGGCACTATCTTACTCATCAAATATTTATTTACTCACATTATTTGGGGTTTAGCTAATTTTCAAGATTATAGTAGTATTAATATTCGTTGGTTCTACACATTATTCTATTTTCTTTACATATCGACCATGCTGCACAAAATCTTAACATAAACAAAGTCAGCTGAGAGAAAAAGAAAACTATACAATTCGTTACAAAGAAAACGTATATCATACTGTGCATGGGAAACTTAAATGAAATGTATATTTTCTATACACGCTATTTCCCTGACGATATTTATCGAAAGTTTGTTTGCTGTTTGTTCATAATACTTTATTTCAATTCTCTTCATAATATTCGATTACATTAAGTGGTAGAATAGGAGAAGGATGCGGGAGAACAAACCCCTATCTACAAACATTTTGGTGCTTCCATATCAGCTGATATACCCTCGCACGTTATTTCCCTGACGATATTATATCGAAAGTTTGATTGCTGTTTGTTCTTAATGCTTTTTTTCAATTTTCTTTGTAATATTCCATCAAATTAAGCGGTAGAAGAGGAAGTGGATGCAGGTAAACGAACCTCTAGCCAAAATGTTTTGCTGCTTCCGTATCAATTGATGCCTATCACTATTCAGGCACAATATCTTACTCATAAAATATTTATTTACTCACCCTATTTGGGGTTTATCTAATTTTCAAGATTACAGTACACTATATTATTAATATTCCTTGGTTGTAAACATTATTCTATCTTCTTTACATATCGCTCATGCTGCATGAAATCTTAACATAAACCAAGTCAGCTGAGAGAAAAAGAAAACTATACAAGTCGTTACAGAGAAAACATATATCGTACTGTACATTGGGGACCTTAAGTGAAATATATATACATATATATTCTCTACACGCTATTTTCCTGATGACATTATATTGAAAGTTTGTTTGCTATTTATTTTTAATGCTTTTTTTCAACTCTCTTCATAATTTTTGATCTCATTAAGAGGTAGAAGAGGAGAAGGATGCAGAAGAACAAACCTCTATCTGCACACATTTTGGCACTTCCGTATCAGCTGATACACCCTCACACGCTAATTTCCTGACGATATTATATTGAAAGTTTGTTTGTTGTTTGATCTTAATGTTTTTTTTTTCAATTTTCTTCATAATATTTGATCGCATTAAGCGGTAGAAGAGGAGGAGCATACGGGAGAACGAACCTCTAGCCAATATGTTTTGCCGCATCGGTATCAGCTGATGCTTATTCAGGCACAATATCTTACTTATGAAATATTTATTTACTTACCCTATTTGGGGTTTTTCTAATTTTTAAGATTATAGTATTATTAATATTTCTTGGTTCTAAACATTATTCTATCTATTGACCATGCTGCACGAAATCTTAATGTAAACAAAGTCAGCTGAGAGAAAAAGAAAACGTATACAATTCGTTACAAAGAAAGTGTATATCGTACTGTACATGAGAAACTTAAATGAAATATATATATTCTCTACACGCTATATCCCTGACGATATTATATTGAAAATTTGTTTGCTGTTTGTTCTTAATTCATTTTTTCAATCTTCATAATATCACTTTCATATAAATTTACGCTTGCATGCTGTTATTAATAAGGTAAAGGGTGGTTTGTTAACAGTGCAGGGAGGGTGTATACAGCAAAGGTAGATATAAATATAAAATACCTATAATAAATATGGTGCTCCTACTTCGCGATTTTTCACCTATCGCCGCGGGTCCCGGAACCGAACCCTTGCGATAAATGAGGAAGCACTGTATTCTCTACGAGCTATTTCCCTGATTATATAATATCGAATGTTTGTTTGCTGTTTGTACTCAATGCTTTTTTTAATCTTCATAATATCACGTTCATACAATTTTATGCATGTGCGCTGTTATTAATAAAGTAATGGTACAGTAATGGTAAAAATAAATGTAAAATACCAGTAATAAATATGGTGCTCCTACTTTGCGGATTTTCATTATTTTATTGATATAAAAAGGTATTTCCTAGCCTAAGAATAATAAAACAGTAAAAATTGTAAAAAACATAAATTTAAACATGTAACTCTCAGTATTGCACCATATAAAACACGATACCGGTATCGGCGTCTTGGAAAATGCAAAGGGTTGCACCTACGTGAGATAGTACACGGGATGCTATTGGTTGATGGGTGGGAGAAGATGAATCACAGAATTGTGTTCTGTATACTGGGGTCTGATTGGCTTTTTCATTGAAGCTTGATTCTCCCAGGATCTTCCATTGTCTCGCCTCACCCATTCAGTTACCTACGTGTGCCCCTTTCGCGTTGTGCCTCTAATGCATTGTGCTTGTGTTTTTTGTGAAACTTTTCCTTATGTATTTCAACCCCTGCAATGCCGCCAAAGCATCCTTCATCTTCTTAGGCTTCTGGTAGTGAGCCTAAGTGGCAAAGGAATATGTTGACCATAGCAGATAAGGTAAAACTGTTAGATATGCTGAAGGAAGGAAGAAGTTTTTTGGCTGCTGGCTGCCATTGGCTGTACAATATGTAAACGTCATCATCACGTCATTCACAGTAAGCTTACTTATCACGTTCATATAGCTTTAAGCTTGCGAGCTGTTATTTATGGTAAACATACCTGTCACACTCATATGAATTTACGCTTGTGCGCTGTTATTAATAAAGTAAGGGGTGAGTTGTTAACAGTGCAGGGAGGGTTTATACAGTAAAGGTAAAACTAAATGTAAAATACCTGTAATAAATATGGTGCTGCTACTTCGCGAATTTCACCTATCGCGTGTGGTCCCAGAACTGAACCCCCGCGATAAACGAGGGATCACTGTTAATTCAGACTAGGTACTTCACATAACCAAATACATAATCAAATAAATAAATAAAACCATTATATTGATATATACGTACACAACAATGCTGCGTAATGACATATTCTTCTGCCATGCTCAACAAACTGTTCCACATGGAGATCGTAATTTAACAACTATTTACTGTATTTGGAAATTTTTTAAAGAAATTAAAATTCAATCCTTATCATAACTATATACAAAAACAAATAAATAATAACAACATTAATAAGATATATAAGCATACAACAATGCCTCATGATGATGTATTCTTCCACCACGTTCAACAAACTGTTCAGTGCGCGAAGTTCGTATTTACGATGCAAGCCACGTAGGTCGAAAAAGTTATTAATAATTTATGGGAGATGCATAGTAACCACAAAACAATGTTAGTCAAGGACATCATAAACCAAGGACCCCCTGTACTGTAAGAAAACAAAATGCAGATTTTATTAACAAATCTTAATTATAATAATGTTAGTTTTACCTTGGAAACTGATTAGAACATATACATTTGTTTTCATATCGTATAGACAAGTTTTTTGTAATAAAACATAAAACCTAACTTACATTAATAAATTTTATTAATAATAAGATTAATAAATTGTAATAATAATAAGACTGTACTAACCTTTCAAACTGGTAGAGTAAGTTTAAGGATGAGATATGGTAAGTTGTTGCAAAGTAACGTAATAAATTTGTTCTCTTATCATAAAAACATCATTTTTGTCAAATCTTAAAGCAAATTATATTAATAAATTGTAATAATAATAATAGTATTAAACTGTAATAATAATACCAACCTTCGAAACTGGTAGATTAGATTTGACGGTTAAGAGGGGTAAGGTTTTGTGGAGTTACATTGACATTGGGTTGTCTACTTTGGAGGAGAAAGAGAAAGAGGAGGCAGTGTATGAAACAGAAGGCAACAGAAATGAAATACCTGAGATTGAAGGCACTGGTTCTGTGATTTCATGGGGATCTTGTACTTGTTCAGCATTTTCTTGCGGATCTTCGTGTTTCTTGAAGATTTCTTCTGGGGAAGTTTGCACTGTCTTTTTTTCTTTTTAAAGTATATGATACGATAACACTGCATGGCATTGTGAATTATGTTTGCTACTTTTGAAAATCTCAGCATTCAGGTCCTGGTTCTTAAAAATAATGAGACTTTGCCCTATAAAAGAAAACCCATCAGCTGTCAGCTTCATTTCAAACTTCTTAAATGGGACAAGTTTTTCCTCCTCTTCTAGTTCTTATCTTTGAATGGCTTCTAGTTCCATTAGTTCGTCAATTGTTAATTATTGAGAATGTGACTCAAACAGCTCTTCAGAGTTCTCTTCCGCCAAGTCAAGGTTCAGCTCCTTGCTTATTTTGACAGGATTTTCAAGGATTCTCTTGACCTCCTCCTCTGGTGTAAATAATTTTAAATTGTTGATGAACTGTGGGCATAAAGCCTTCCAGACACTGTTCACAAGGGTCTCAGCAACTTCATGCCATGAAGCATCAATGTGCTTGATTACACGTTTAAATATTAAATGCCTTCCAAAAATCACATAAGGTCATATTGGGGTTATCATTCACTGACTTAAATGTATATAAGACAATTGCAACATTTCATAAAATTGGCTGTTACACCTTGATCCATTGGCAGAAGGAGTAATGTTAGGAGGCAGATAGACAACTTTTACATTCGGTTGATAATTATCCTAGTGTGGAGGGCGGCCAGGAGTGTTATCCTAGATCAAGAAAATTTTGAAGGGATTGCCTTTTTCCGGCAATACAACTTGACTCTAGGTTCAAAGTGGTGGAAAACCATTTCTCAAATACAGCGTGTCACCCAGTCCTTGATGTTGGACATCCTCATTACGAGAAGAAAACTCTTCATGATGTTCTTCAATCCTCGTGGATCTTCAGGTCAGTAAGTTAAGTGGTATGAGCTTGAAGTCTAACAAAGCGTTGCAACCAAACATCAAGGTCGACCTATCCTTGGTAGCCTTACCATCCAACTTACAACAAATGGCTCATCACCTGCACTATCCATGCTTCCACTGACCCATTTTAAATCTCTCATAATAACCTGTATACTCGGTTTTATTCCAAAGTTGTGGTCTGTGCCTATGCAACACTATCACTCCTATTGCAAAGCTCATGGACCTTGAATCACCCGACTTTGATGTTCTCTGGCCAGAAATCTATCTCTCAACTACCACTATTTTCCTTTGCTTCTACTACTGTTCTTCAAACTTCACCAAGTTTGTGTCTTTCTTTGAATATCTGTCCTCGTGCCATGAGTCCTTGCTATCTTCTCACTCATATGCTGAAGTTCTGTACACTTGAGACATCATTGTACACCACAGTGAGTGGCTAAATTTTTCTCACACTGATGTGGGAGGAAGTGAGGCCCTTGCTTTTTCTATTACTCACGATCTGGAGCAAATTATCTAACATCCTACTCGTGTTCCCAATCGACACAAACAAGCAGCCAACATTCTTGGCCTATTTCTTACCAAGCTTCTCTTTCTGATTTAACTCGCTCTGCTCTTATTGTAGCTAGGAATTGCTGTACTGCTTAGATTCGAAGGTCTAAGGCTTCGTTTATAAATAGTTAAGTTGATGACCTTAACTCCTCTCCTACTGACAAATGTTTCTGATCCTTAGCCAAAAACTTCTGTAACTCAAGCTTTCCCCCTTTCATTCATTCTGATGGTTGTATAGTTTGCTCTTCCATTGACAAAGCCATTCTCTTTGGTTCTCATTTTTCTGCCAACTCTTCTATAAACGATTCCAGCACACCTGTCCCTCATCTTTACTCCTCTCTAACCCTATGCCCTCCCTTATCCTTTCTTCATGCAAAGTTCATAAGGTTCTTTGCTCGCTAAAGACAAACAAGGCATCTGGTCCTGATGGTATCCCTGCAAGGTTCCTTAAGGAGTTTGCAGATGAACTGGAGCCCGTGCTTTGCCATCTATTTTGCCTCATTCTGTCAACCAGTATCTATCCTTCATCTTGGAAGCATGCTCTAGTAAGGGTCTAGTTTAACCTGTTCCTAAGAAGGGTGACCACTCTATTCCTTCAAACTACCGACCTATTGCCCTAACCTCCTCTACTGAATGCTCACTTCTTGAAACTCCTTAAATCTAACTCATTTATCTCTGATCACCAGTACGGCTTCCACAAGGCAAGATCCTATGGCTTTACCCCTTCGCTCTGTTCTCTGATTTCCACTTTTCTTTCTGACCATTTTATATCTGTAGTAGTTGATGGTATGACATCTAGCCCTTTCTCTGTTACCAGTGGTGTTCCACAGGGCTCTGTTCTTTTACCTACTCTGTTCCTTCTCTTCATCAATGATCCTCTACAGTTTCCATCTTCCTTTCTTCTTCATGCCTTTGCTGCATCTAGCCCTTTCTCTGTTACCAGTGGTGTTCCACAGGGCTCTGTTCCTTTACCTACTCTGTTCCTTCTCTTCATCAATGATCTTCTACAGTCTCCATCTTCCTTTTTTCTTCATGCCTTTGCTGATGATTCTACCCTTCTATTTTCCTCTTCCTTTTCTTCACAACCTTCATCTGCTAGTCATAATCTGTCTTGTATCACTTTTTTCTACTCTCAACTCCAATTTGCAGAGGGTGTCTGAGTGGGGCATCCAGAATTTAGTTCAATTTAATGCCTCCCAGACACAGTTTCTGGTTATCTCTTTATCTTCTTCTCCTCCTGATAACCCTATTGTCTTCGAAATTTACCCTCTTAATTCTATCAGCATATCCATATAGCCTCTAACTTGTCTTGGAGGAAACACATAATTCAAATTTCTAAATCTTAATCAAAAAACTTGGGGGTTCTGTTTCGTTTTTGTCATTACTTTTCCTCTTTGCAGTTACTTAAAATCTATAAAGGTCTTATCCGTCCCTGCTTAAATTACTGCTCACACATTTGGGGTGCTTCTTCTTATAGTTATCTCCTAGATAGGGTTGAATCTAAGGCAGTCAGACTCATTAATGATCCTTCTCTTTCTTCTAATCTGGATGCTCTCTCTCTTTGCCGTAAGGTATCATCCCTTTCTCTTTTCTATGGCAACTACTTCCATTGCTGCTCTGATGAGTTGGCGAGTGGCATCCCTCCCCCACTATCGAGGCCATTAACACTCGCCATGTGGCCTCATCTCACAGGTACTGTATGGAGATTTGTAGCTCGCGGAGTGGTCGGTGCAGCGACTGCTTCTTCCCATCTAGCTCCAGACTCTGGAAATCTCTCCCTCCTTCTATCTTTCATAATTCTTATGACCTATCTTCCTTTAAAAAGCAGATGTCTTCATCTCATGGCCTAATCCTCCATATCTCTAGGTCCTCTGTACTATGACTTATTTTTTTTTTGTTTAGATTATCACTAACATCGCTAGCCTTACACTTTTCACCACTCATGATGTATAAGTAATTCACTGGATATTTCTTCATAGTCTTTATGGGATGCTAGCTGAGAATACAATACTGACAACATACTGTATGCTACAGTACTGTGCGTGCCATCGGTAGATGCCAAGTCATACTAGGCATGAGCAGCTCTGCCTGCAAAATATGAAGTTGCAGCGCATTTGGTTTGTGTAATTTAAGGTTGCAGCCTATTCCATTCACATCTCCGGATATTCGTTAGTCAAAGAGCATCTGTATAACATTGTTGAAGCAACAATGCATTAAACGTAATGCATGAAATATTTTATAAGTTGCAGTAAGCACAGTATTATAGAAATAGGGTAGCTTCTTTACAAAAATCTGCTAAATTATTACTTGTCAATAAGTTAGGGTTCTGCAGTGTCTGAAGCATTAGTCTTTTACAACATGAAAGACACATGGTGTCATTTTAGTGTTACAGGTGTTTCTACATGTAGGTTTAGAGAAGTTATATTGTATCATAAAATGTTTTCAAAAAACTAAAATGTCAGAAATTATGATAAATTAAAATATATTTTTTTCTTGTATGAAAATTCGAAGTTCCTTATAAGCCCCACGGGACCAGGTAACATCAATATTTATTCTAAAAATCCTGGGTTTTTTAAGTACAGTATATGACAGGCGTTTTTTGTTTTTGTTTTTTTTAAAGCTGTGTTTTTACCAACCCACACTGATGGTTGGGATGGGTTAGGTTAGCTTGGTTAGGGCACAGTACACTGCAGAGAGTGAGGTATACCAGACGCCAAAATGTCACAAATAAGGACAATTGGTTGAGAAAAAAATCTAAAAACCTGGTAATTTCTAAGGGAACTGGATATCAATGTGTTCTTAAAGACAAAAAATTTTGAACCATAATTCCTTACTGGGGTCTTTTACCTCAAATTTCTCTTTCCAAGCTGATGTCTTTACTAATTTGGGGTCTTTTTCTCAAAGTCCCCTTTAACTAACTTTATATTATTTATAGCAATAATCAGGTAGTTATATATACTGAAATTTTTTCTCCAAATCTTTCTTCTCTAATTGAGACAGCAATAACATACACTGCTTAGAGTACATGCAATATACATGGGCCACGCAACTGTTTCTCTTAAATTTTTACTTGTGTTTTTGAGTGACTAAGTGCTTAGTGGAAAACTTTACCATAATTTCCATAAATCTGAAATCCTGCAGAGTATTGTGAGTACAAAACTTATATTTGTTGTATGACGAGACTGTCCAAAATATTAAAGGAAAAAAATTTAGAACATTTTCGTGAGGGGAGAGAGAAGCTGCTGTCCAGTTCTGCCTTGAAGGAAATTTAGAAGAGTTGCCAGAGGTGAAGCCATCACATCACATTACCTAATTTTTTGTGTAAACTGGGGAAAGCTCTTAAGCCGTTTACCTGATCCTGTGGTTCCATATATTGTTAAAATCAGTATCCTTCCCATTTATATTAACTTGTTAGTTAGTTTGATACACGAAATAATTGAATAATTAAAAAAAAAAATACCAAATATCCACCTGTCAACAGTACTGAGTTAAGTTGCCAAGTAGTACAGCTGTCTTATTTTCTTCATTTTTTTGCTTTTCTTTTAGCTTTCTCTTTTATTATTTTTCTTATTTTGTATATATATTGAGTTAAATGTAAAGTCTAATCCTGTGATAACATATCTTGGTTAGCAAGTGAGTTTATCAGTTAGGAAGAATATATAGCAGAAACAGGTGGGCGCCTCCTCAGACACAAATTCGAATTTTCCTTCAGGTTTGACTTGTGTTTTGTCGCATTTTTTTTTTCTTTTTCTTTTTATCCTTAAATTACCATGGTCAAGTTTTTAAGTTAAGATGTGTGTTATCAGAAAAGAGATAAACTGAGTCACTAAATAGCACTTATATGGAGATATAAAAATTCTGTGTGAAGCTTAAATAAAAGTTGTTCTCTTTTTTTTTCCTCTTTCTCTTCTTCTTTCTATATTCTGTGAGAGGGAGAACATAAAAATGAGGCCATCTCTGTCCCAAACCTCCCCCATCCATGGGTCGGTAGGAGGGGTAGCCATTAGGAGACTTAAACAGAAAATCAAGAATTTAGAGGCAATGGTTATAAGCCTTGATGAAAAAATTCGGAATATGGATGGAGAAATGAAAGAGAATGAAACACTCAGAGAGCAAATAAGATCTTTGGAGGAAGCAAATAAAGCACAAGGGCAGGAGAGAAAGGAACTAGAAAAAAGAATAAAGAAGCTGGAAGGGGAAAAGTCAACTAGAATCTAGAATTTCTAAACAAGAAGATAAAAACAAACAGCTGAATGACAACCTAAAGGAATTAGATGTTAGTTCACTGCTCTCTTCTGAGAGAGACGAGATTGCTGCTTGGAATGTCCACATTAAGGAAAACATTGAACAGTTCAGAAAAGAGTTCCAGGAGCTGAATATGGAAAATAATGCCATGAAAACTTCCTTTGCTGATGCACTAAAGGGGAATGTGGCAGTAAAAGAGGCTGTAAAGGTGGTGGCACTGGAAAACATACAAACAGTTGACTATAAAGAGACAGTAATCGAAAAAATGAAAGACGTTGTGATGGAAAGGGCAAACCTACTCATCAGACAGGCACTTGATAAGTAGAAGACAGTGGTAATCTCAGGCATAAGCGAATCCCAGGAGCCAACATGGCAGGGGAGACTTGAAGAAAATAAAGCTAAGGTTGTAGACCTGATAAGAAAGCTTGGAGTAGTATGTGGTCCTAAGGATATTGTAAACATACACCAACTAGGTAAATATTCGAGGGAAGGAAAGCAGAGACCAACAAAAGTAACCTTTGAGAGAGGGGAAACATGTAGGGAAATATTGTTGAGAAAAAAAGTCTAAAAGACCTTCAAGAATTCAAAGAAGTGTTCATTAGATGATACAGAACACAGGAAGAGATGGGAAAGATCAAAAACTTGTTGCAAGTGGCAAGAAGGTTAAATGATGAAAGAAATGAAGAAGAGAAGAAAAATTTTCATTACAGAGTTCTTCCAGACAAAGGGGAGATAAAGAAGATAATGACAGAAGATCAGGGGATAGGGCCTCATTAAGATTGTTATACACAAATGCTGATGGATTAGCTGGTAAGGCAGTAAAATTAAAAGATAGGATTCACAACAGTAAGGCAGATATAGTAGCAATTACAGAGACTAAGTTGAGTGAGGACATAAACAGTGTCACAGTTTTTCCTAAGGGCTTCAGAATACTAAGGGTTGAAAGATCTGAGAGGACTGGTGGAGGGATAGCACTGCTCATAAGTGAAAGGATTCAAGTTGAAGAAATAAACTTGGCTATAGAAAGTGAGTTCAAGGAATTTCTTGTTGCTCGCATAAATACTGGGTCAGAGAGCATTATAATAACTGTTGTATACAACCCACCAAGGAACCAAAATAGGCTTGAAGTTTATGAGGAAAGTCATATAGGTACTATTGAAGTCATAAACTCAGTTGTTAACATGGCACGGGAAAAAAAATGTAGGATTTTGATTATGGGAGACTTTAATCATAAAGAGATAGATTGGATAAATCTTGACCCACACAGTGGTGAGGACTCATTCGGGGCAAGATTCTTAGATTGCGTACAAGGGAATTTCCTACACCAACATGTAATGGAACCAACAAGGGCCAGGGGTGGGGATGAGCCATCACTACTTGATCTAGTGTTCACAGATAATGTGTTGGATATCGAAAAAATTGAGTATGTACCACCAATAGGAAAGAGTGACCACTGTGTGTTGTTGATGGAGTATATCATTGAAGATATTCTTCCTGAGAGTAGAGGCACTGAGGACATGAGGAGGAACTATCCAAAAGGAGATTACATAAAAATGAATGAGCTTTTTGCAGTTCTTGACGGGAGAACCTTATTTTACAACAAATCTGTACAAGTAATGTATGACATCTTTTGTGAGAAATATGGGAAGATAGTAGATTGCTGCATACCTGTCACCAAAGTAGGTGTAATTCATGCCAGAGAGAAATGGTTCGATAATGGGTGTAAAAGAGCTAAGGAGTGGAGAGACAAATGCTGGAAAAGGTATAGGAGGAGAAAAAATATAAATACCTGGCATACCTGCAAAAGAGCAAGAAATGACTACCTAAGTAAAAGGAGAGAGGCAGAGAGAGACTATGAGAGGGACATCACCAGGAAGGCTAAAGAAAATCCCAAGCTTTTCCACAGCTTTATCAGAGGAAAACTGAAGGTAAAAGAACAGGGTTTAAGGCTAAAGAGAGCGGATGGAAGCATCACTGAGACGGATGAAGAGATCTGCAAAGAATTGAACAAGGAGTTTCAGTCAGTATTTACAGTAGAAAATACCCCACCCCCTCAGATTGCATTGATAGAAGCTCAAGGGCTGGTATTAGAGAACATCAACCTTACAGCCACAGAGGTATGCAAAGCGCTGATGGATTTAGAAGTTCATAAAGCTACAGGTCCTGATGACATATCCCCTCATGTGCTTAAAAAATGCGCAAACTCAATTTCAGTGGCACTAAGTATCATATTTAAAAAGTCACTGGAGTCAGGGGAGATTCCAAGATGCTGGAAACAAGCAAATGTGATACCTATCTTCAAAAAGGGAAGGAGGGATACGGCTCTGAACTATAGAACAGTTTCCTTGACCAGCATAGTTTGCAAAGTTATGGAGAAACTACTAAGGAAACATATCTCTCTTCACTTGGAATCCTTCAACTTTTTGTCAGTGAGGCAACATGGCATCAGAGAAGGTAGATCAACAGTAACAAACTTATTAGAATTTTATGATGAGGTAAGCCAAATCTTACAGGAAAGAGAGGGCTGGGCAGATTGCATATTCCTAGACTTCCAGAAAGCGTTTGACACTGTTCCACATGGGAGACTTATTAGGAAGCTGCAATCAATGGCTAGAATAGGTGGAAATGTTTTGGAATGGATAAAAACTTACTTAGAAGGAAGGGAACAGAGGGTTAGAGTAAGACACTCAGTGTCTGAATGGAGAAGAGTTAGTAGTGGAGTTCCACAGGGTTCAGTTTTAGGGCCACTTTTGTTCCTTGTATATGTAAATGACCTACCAGAGTCTGTAAATTCATTCATGAATATGTTTGCAGATGATGCAAAGATTGTGAAGAAAGTAAAAAACGAGAACAATGGTAGAGAACTTCAGGAGGATCTAAATAATCTGCATGAGTGGTCAGAAAAGTGGCTAATGAAATTCAATACTTCAAAATGTAAGGTAATGAGAATGGGTACATGTGCAAGAAGGCCCAAGCTTGACTACTCGGTGGCTGGAGTACAACTTCAAGAGACAGAAAATGAGAGAGATCTAGGAGTAAACATACTGGCAGATTTGTCTCCAGAAATACATATAAATGGCATAGTAAGGACAGCATATGCATTCTTATCAAATGTAAGGGTAGCCTTCAGGCACATGGACAAGGAAATGTTCAGAAATATTTATGTAACCTATGTGAGGCCAAAACTTGAATGTGCAACCCCCTTTTGGAATCCGCACTTGAAAAAGCACATAGCTAAGCTTGAAAAAGTTCAAAGACATGCCACGAAACTGGTGCCAGAAATACGCTATCTCAGTTATGATGAGAGGCTGAGGGAATTAGACTTACCATCACTCGAAGCTAGAAGAGTGAGGGGGGATATGGTGACAGTCTTTAAATTCCTTCATGGTTATGATAGAGTGGATAGGGATCGATATTTTGATATGGCTGGCTCTAGAACTAGAGGTCATAGTTTGAAGCTTCGTAAGAAAACTTCTTTGCAGGATGTAAGAAAATACTTTTTCAGTGTAAGAGTAGTTGATAATTGGAATTCGCTAAGCGAGGAGGTAGTTAATGCTATCTCAATCCATAGTTTTAAGGACAGGTATGATAAGTATCACTAAGTATAAAATGGAAGCGATCAGGAGACGGGAAGATACGAGCTTTGGGCTCTTTCCCGTAAACACAATTAGGTAATCACCCAGAGAATAAAGGATCGCTTCCACACCATACAGAGGCTGTGCTAGAGAATAACAGAAATTCTAAGTGATATGAGGGAAGTTTGACACGTTTGACTCTTGACTATTCATAAGTGGTCAGTGATTGGCAAAGAGAAGCACCTGCACATTTCACTTGTAACAATGGAGCACTGAGGGTTTGCAAGACTTTCCCATGTATTGGTGAATAGTTAACACTGAATATACTATATCCTTGGTTATGAAAGGACCACCACCACCTTACATATCTCATATATTATTATGTATTAAATGTGTCAGAGAGGATAAGTCCTGGAATTGTGTGAAAGTCCCCAAAAAGAAACTGTCATTCTCCAACCCTTCCTTATATGGAACTATAATTGTAATAAATATTGTATGATGGAAAGCAAATTACTTATCATATCTTACGGTGCAAAGTCCTTCCATCAATGCAGATTGCTAGTCCAAACAAAGGATAGAGTACGCATCATAACAGACCTCTTCTTTCTTAATAAACTAAAACCATTATAAAACTGGACAGCATTGTAAACAGTAGCTTAACCAATCAGCAGGCAGGTAGCTTAATAAAAAAAAATGCAGGTTTTACAATTCCCAACTACTTAACTACCCTTACTTGGGGCGCAATAGAATTACCTGTTAAATATCGAACCATCAACAAAAAAGATATTCAGTATTTAGAGTAATAAAAATTTCAGAAAAATTTAACTTCCTTGTATAGTACTTTTGGATTCTGCTTACATAGAATTTTATTGCAGGTGCGACAGTCACCAACTCCAGCTTTAGTGCTTGGTGTTTCAGGCCTGATACCTTTTGTTGCAGCTCCTGTGTACATGATAAATTCTGGAATTTTTATGCCAGAGATTGTCCAAGCCCAGTTATTCTATGGAGCGTCAATTCTTTAATTTCTTGGTGGAGTGCGCTGGGGTTTGACTCTTCCAGTTGGTACAACACAGTCTCCTAACTGGTCAAATTTGTATTATAGTGTAACACCATCCCTCCTTGCTAGGGTTAGTTTGCTATCTTCACAGTCTGTTGGATTTTTAACAGTTATTGGTGATCTGGGTTTTGAGGGTATATGGACTTGGCCATGTGGGGCTATCCCGGTTGATACAAAGGAATGAGGTTTTGCTTAACCTTTGTTGCAGTCTTGTCCTTATGGACAAGCTTTATGATGAAATTTATAACCAGTGAAGACCAATATGTTAAAAAGAAAGTAAAATAGAAGTATTATACTATTTTACCAACAATTTCTTTCTTCCTTTGTTTATAGTTTTAAAAAACTTTTAAATTGTAGCAGTTACATTTTATAATAAGTATTTGATAAAGGGAAGCCTAGTAGTTTTTTGAATCGTGATATTTATTCAGTGACGATTCATACAGGAATTATTATGTGAAACTTAGAATCTGCATGTAATAAATCTCTATCACATACTACTTGTTTAAATAAAATTTATTTTTTCATAACTTTTTTATTACACTTAGCAACACATAATACCATTTCCTCACTTCTTTCATACTTTTATCACACACAATAATTTGATTTTGAACAATATTTATATAAGTATATACATATGAGGACAGAACATGAAGTAAGAAAAAAGAAGTACCGGTATAGTTATCTTTTTGGACAGGACATGACAACATAAGCCTCTTAATTTCCTTCCATATCATATTTTTCATATAAAACTAGGTGTTTTAATACAAAATAACCTATATTGTTAGCCTAGGGAAAAACATCATTTACAGGCACTAATAAGACACTCATTTACATGTCAAATATTCTGTACTAATCCTATAAGGTTATAAGTAAACCATTATAAATTTCAGAGGAAGTAAATTAATAAATGTCCCAAATATCATCTAATAGTTAAATACTTTGGTTGCTGCCATAAATTTATCCAAGAAAATTATACTGAAATAGAGCATTTTATAATAAAATAGGGCAAAACTCTTAGCAATTCCTTTAAGGATATACACAATACAGTATATTTCTTGAATACTCAAGAGTCAAACAAAGGGCTGGCGTTTGTCATGTTAATATTAAGTATAAGAAAATCAAATGTCCATTATGTATTATCTTATAATTATTTTTATAAAAGTAAAGAATTTCCTTTCTCCTTTCAAGATCAATTATAATGATAGAGCAACTGCCAGTATTAAGAATACATCATAAACAAGAAAAAACTTACACACATTCATTGATTCCAAGAATATTTAAATGAATTAGCTGCACTCCATCCACTTTTGTATTATCTATCTTATTTGAACCACTTTAAGACAGAACATACAGTAATAATAGGGTAGAACACCTAATTTACATTCATTGGCAACTGCTGAGATACACTCAGCAACATTGAGAGTCAGAAAGTTTAAATACTACATATTATGCTTCCTACGTGGCACAAAAAACTTACAGAACTTTAAATTAAAGTTTCTTTTACAAAAAATATGTATATTTATATATATACTGTATTTATATATATTATGTATATTTGGTGAGAAATAAAACTATACTTGGGCTCC
This sequence comes from Halocaridina rubra, assembly GCA_037179515.1. Lineage (NCBI taxonomy): Eukaryota > Metazoa > Arthropoda > Malacostraca > Decapoda > Atyidae > Halocaridina > Halocaridina rubra. Next base: position 25,637 of record JAXCGZ010007996.1, read on the forward strand.
TTTTTTCCGCCCAAAAAACTTAAATACAGAGCCTTTCTTTTCCTTTTCTTTTTTACTGGCTGACACAGGTACATCTCCTTCAGAGGAGCTTTCACTAAGACCCTGGCGATCAAATGTTGCAGAGTGGCGGTGAGCAGGTTGAGGTCCACTACCAAGGTTGCTAGTGACAGAGCCACCAGAGGGAAGGCTGCTACCTTGGGGTAGAGACATGGTGCGGGAGGCATACTCGGAATAAGGCTGTAGGAGCAAAGACGTAGTTTAATTAAGCGCAACTATGCAATATCTTATGTAATGGAGAGAACGACATCAAATATCTGATGACTGAAAACTACATATTTTATATATAGCCAGCATCTATATCTATACGACTACTACCAAGAGATATGGAGTTCAAATATTTAAATTTAAATTAGTCTCACTAAAAAAAGAAAAGCATAACTAAGATCCCTAGCAAGACAAAGGTAAACAGTATCAACTTCAATACTAATCTACAAAAGTACCAGAGGACCTAATGTAGAGGTATCTGGGATATGTAAATACTAAACATGGATGATTAGAAGCTCATGAGTACATTGTATACAATTTATTCAGATACCTTATATTACATAATAGTTACTACAACAGATGATATTTCCTCTTACTGTCTATTACCTAGCATTTTAGTCACCAAAGAGAAGCCACCACTTACATGGAATTCAGTAAAATTTGTTAGGACTAGTTTATTAGTTCAGTAAAAATATTATGAACTGATTACGTGCAGACACAGAAAATTTACAATTATTAAAACATAATATATATCATCTTACTGCTCCTGATACATGGTTGGTATTCGTTTTTGCTCTTTATCCACTAACCTTTCAAAAATTATTAGTAGAGAGTATGCCTCATAGCTTCATAAGGTCAGTTATTTTTTTTTTTTTTTATGATTGTGACACCAGGACAGGCCAAAAATATAATAAAATAATACAGCCCTCATCGGGCCTGGGCACAAAGAATACATAAATCAAAGAGAAACAGAAATGGAGGGTGTAATGACTTGTCGGATGCAAAGGGATAATAAGAGGTGTGTAATGAACATCCAAGAATAATCCGTGTTGATGTAGGCATAGAAAAAGAACTGTAACTGAAGGAAGACTTAACTGTATATAATATAGATTTATGATGTACCAACTTGTTAATGGGAAGAACTTGTACACAATGAAAAATTTATTAATGGACTGACTAAAAGAAATAGTTTTCTAATACGAGATATATTAAAGGTGAGTTATATCAGTTATAATAGAATATGTTAACTTTGAATGTCCTACCTGCCGACTACCAGGAACACCATCACTTGCATCAGGATAATGAACTGTACCTGCAAATGTTAATATCAGTCAATATTACACTCATCATTAATGAAAATTAGCAGTATTTATATGTATGCTACCCTACACATCAAAGATTCTGAGTCATTTATATATTAATAAAAGGAATGATACATAAATACTTATTAACTACACTACAAGTTTCTTCCTGAAAAAATGCATACTACAAGAGCCTATTTATTGTATTTTAAATACCCGGATAATTGTTAAAATTAAAACACACAAAGCAATACATAAGCAATATAAACTACAGCATAAGCATTACACTCATAAAATAATAACCAGTATCCTATTCATAAATACATGATGGATGGCTGCACAGTTTGGTTAGCAAGCCGCTTTCTTTGATAAATGCAACAACTGACCCTGTGGTGTGTAGGCATACTGTTGATGTGAGGAGGCACGAGACACCTGGGAGAAGTGGTTCGTACCCTGGCCATAATTGTGATGCTGGGCTACCTGATGGTGATGGTGGCTAACCATATGACCCAACTGCTGGCTGTAGTGAGGCCCAACCCCATGGTGAGGCATGCTTGACTGATGGGACCCACCAACCCATGCATGCTCAGCGTACCTTGACCGACTAGGAGGTACTGGGGGTCGGGCCATAACCATTGGTGGGGCTGAACTTGGTAGTGGGGGCAATTCTGCAGAGAAGCCACCAACTAAGCACACATACCACATTTATTTAGAAAAAAAAATCCAAGCACAAGACAAAGTTTACAAAAGTACAAAACTTTCACAGGACGTATAAAAAAAAAAAGTCGCATAAGACAAGTTACAAAATACAAATTTGCACAAGCTATCAATAAATACAGTATGCTTAATGCCATATAATCTTGCAAAAGGAATACAGAATCATACAGAGAGAATAAGTGCAGATGAACATCACATTCATGGTCACAAAGGCATTTAAATATATCCTAAAAGTACTATATTCAAATCTAAATTTATTTTAATTATTCTCAAAAGAAAAAAAGACATTTTAATGGAAGGCTAATCCTATTCAAAGTTCAACAGTTCATATTTCCTACTGCAATTTACTATAATAATTTCAAGTGAATGTTTTCTTTTATCTTCAAAATGACACACTAGCCATATATACCTGCATATACAGAATCAATGTGTATTATGGTTCATGGACTGCAAATACACTTTCGAAGCAAGTATTATATTTTTAAAAGGTAAATAAAATATATCTGGCAGTTAAATCGTCAAACAGAGTTGAGATTTTGCACTTGAGTTCTTTAAAGGGATAAGTAGCGTATTCAGAGCATAATGTTAATGGAGAATTAGTATGAAAATATCGACCATAGCAACATTACAAAATGGACACTTCGAAAGAGAATGAGGCAAAATAAAAGTTGAATCTGCAAGTAATGAAACTAATGAGGAACAGGAATTTAATGAAAAAGTATTAATAGAAAATTAAAAGTTAGAGCACTGAGAACCAGTATTATGAAATATACTGCTCAATATATTGTTTATTATGGTTCAAGTAAAATCATTAGACAGTGGGAACTGTCGCATCATATGCATATGACATCTAATTCATGCACCTTGTTACTCACAACCAAAATGTCCTGGAATGCCAGATTCTAATATTTTTTTTCAAATAGCAAGCAATATTGTATGAACAGTTTCCAAAACCGAAAATAAACCATTATAAGTATAATATTCAACAGCTAATCATATTTGTACTCATTTGCCTCGCAATTAGGATGCAATGTATTGCTTATCTAAAAATTCCATGTACAACCTAATTACTCTAAAGTGGTAATATTCTTCAGCAAAGTAATGGTATGTGCTATGTTCAAGCCAGAGAATGTTATTAGAGCAAAACCACCTACATCCAAGTCTACAGCTAAAAGAATAATACAGTGGAACCTAAGTTTCTGAATGCCTCAGAACTCGAACTTTTCGGTTTACAATCTTTTTGGACCAAAAACATGCTTTAGTTTAAAATTTTGTCATGGAACTCGAACTGTAAGTCACGTGACGCATTGGCCACATAGCCACCAAGTGGACTGAGAGGGTATCAGTTGCACTTTAGCAATAACTCAATCCAAATCTCTACGAGAATATTTCAGTGCCTTTTCTTGGGTTATAAAATAAGCCACTAGGCTTGAAAACATCCCTTCCCATTCCCTTCCTCACCACCTCCCACTGAAGCCATTAGCTATGTTCCATACAGGTACAGTGAATTTAAATTTAAATTTATATCTTATCTAACTGTATTATGTTCATTCTTTTCGTGTATGATTTAATTATTTTCATTGTTTTTGTGTACGAATTTATACATGACGAAATAATGTATAATTTTTGGTTTACGAAACACTTTCAGGAACAAACTGAGTTTCAAAACTAAGATCCACTGTAATTTTTATCGATCAGATCTCAATAATGTTTGATATGAATAAATTGTCATAAAGAAACATTATGCAGTTTTGCAATGACATTTATTAATATAATATTTATAAGAAAAGCACCAAAAATAATTTAAGAATACGGCACTGCTTTTAATGTTTAAGTCCCCTGATGAAGTGCTAGAACATATTATTATAATAACTACAAGTGGCTAATTCTTAAAACTACAACTAGTATATTTCTACTATGAGATTACCAAAACAGAGTTCTAAATTCTGCTTTAAAGTTATATTTTTATTTAAAAAAATGCTTCATTAAATGGCCTTCAGAACTAATCATCTCATATAAAATAATAATCATAAACTAATATCAAAAAGCTATGAAAATTTGTACCGTAATTTACACTTTTACTATAAGGCAAGTGCAAAACCTGACAATGCAATACACCACAAGAATAGTGATAAATGTCCAATCCTTATTTAATCATGAATTTCTGTCTTGTTTTGTTTTCTTTTGTGAGTGTGACACCGGGACAGGCAAGAAATTACCCTTATCAGGCCCGGGCATGAAGAAAACATTCGAGACGAAGAAAAAGTAGAGGGTTAAGGATGGGGCAGAAGTAGGGGAGTGATACAAAATAGGAAAGGGACAAGCTGAAAGAATAGTCGAAGTACAGTACTGAGCACCTAGAGATATGGCAGGATTAGGCCTTGAGATGACCATAGATCTGCTCTTTAATGGAAGATAGGTTATAAGAATTAGGGAAGACAGGAGGAAGAGAGTTCCAGAGTCTGGAGGTGGATGGGAAGGAGCAGTCACTGCACTGACCAATCTGTGAGATACAAGTTTCCACAAGATACTTGTGAGACAAGACTGCTTGGCGAGTGTTATACGGCTTGGCAGTAGGGCAAGGATACATCTCGCCAATTCTTCAGAGCAGTGATGGAAGTAGTAGCGATAGAAAAGAGAAAGGGATGATACTTTGAGGAAAGAAAGAGAATCCAAATTAAAAGAAAGAGATGGGTCATTGATGAGTTTGATTGCCTTAGATTCAACCCTATCAAGGAGATAATTATAAGAAGCAGCAGCCCACATGTGCAAGCAGAATTCTAACCAGAGACGGATAAGACCTTTATAGACCTTAAGTAACTGAGAAGAAAAGTAGACAAAAACAAACCTGAGCCCCCAAATTTTAGATGCAGATTTAGAAATTTGGATTATGTGATTCCTCCAAAGACAAGTTAGAGGGTAATTGGATTCCTAATATGTTAATAGAATTAAGGGGTTAAATTTTGTTAGTTTCGAACACAACAAAGCTATCAGGAAGAGAAAATAAAGAGATAGTCAAAAACTGTCTTGGAGACATTACATTTGATTAAATTTTGGGTGCCCCATTCATACCCTCTGCAAATCAGAGTTGAGAATAAAAGAAAGAGTGATACGAGACTGATTACAAGTTGCAGATGAAGGGTGTGAAGAAAATGCGGAGGAAAAATGAAGGGTACAATCGTTGACAAATGCATGGAGACAAGAGGAGGATAGGGACTTAAGAACATCGTTGATGAAGAGAAGGAACAGAGAAGGTGAAAGAACAGACCTGTGGAACACCACTAGTAACAGAGAATGTGCTACATGTTGTGCCATCAACAACCACAGATATAAAACGGCCAGAGAGAAAACTGGAAACAAAAGAACAGAGAGAAGGGGTAAAGCCATATGCAGTGTTTGGCCGTGAGAGTCTTGTGCCAGACTCAGTCAAAAGCCTTGAGATATTAAGAGCAACAAAAAAGGATACCCCATAGTTCCTCAGAGAAAATGACCAAACATGAGTAAGATAGGACAGAAGATCACCAGTGGATCTTGCCTTGCAGAAGATGTACAGGTGATCAAAGATAAGCGAGTGAGATTCAAGATGTTTCAAGAAGTGAGAATTGAGCAAAGATTCAAATACTTCAGCAATAGCAGAGGTTAGAACAATAGGTCAGTAGCTTGATGGAATAGAGCAGTCACCCTTCTTAGGAACAAGTTGAACAAGAACATATTTAAAGACGAAGGATAGATACTGGTTGAGAGAAAGAGGCGAAAAAGATGGCAATGCATAAGAACCAGTTCACCTGCAAACTCCTTAAGGAACTTGCAGGGATACCATCTGGTCTGGATGCCTTGTTCGACTTTAGAGAGCAAAGAGCTTTATGGACTTTGCCTACAGAAAGAATAAGGGAGGGCATAGGGTTAGAGAGGGATAAAATATGAGGGACAAGTGTGCTGTAATTGTTTACAGATGAATTGGCAGGAAAATATGAGCCAAAGAGAGTGGCTCTGTCAGTGGAAGAGCAAGCTATATAATCATCAGAATGATGTGAGAGTGGGAAAGCTTGAGCTACAGTAGTTTTTGGAGAGGTATTTGGCTAAAGACCTTCCAATCAGAGCAGTACAGCAATTCCAAGCTGTAACAAAGTAGAGCGAGTTAACACAGAAAGCGAGGCTTGGTACGACCGGTATGCCCGAACCCTGGCCTGAATAGCAATGGAGCAGGCACAGTCAAACCAAGGATTGGGCGGAGAAAAAGTTTTCATAGAGGAAGGAATGAATTCCTCCATTCCCGAGGTTATGATGTTTACATAAATATAAAAAAAAGCAAATCCCTCAGCTCTAACATATCTGGCTCCACCTCCAATCATATGGAGACTAATTGATGCATATAAAATGGTACAAAAACGGAGCAGCATTACTATACTTTTGATGCCTTGCCATGTAGTATTTAAAGGAAATGCCATATACATTTTACTCATGCCATGAATATACTAAAATATTGTGCGCATATATACCAATATACGAAACGCTCTCCTGAATACTATCTGATTTTATCACATCAGCAAGAGTTTCCAACCAATACTAAATGTCACGTATTTTCACTGTAGGTAATTCTGCCACAAACATTTTTACTGTAAGAGACGTGCCATGAATTGAAACACAAGTAACATTTATGTCGGTAAATGTGTTCATTGATGCACTGTAGCCCCCATTTAAAAAACAATCTGACTAGTTATAATAAGAGTATTAGGTTAAGTTAGGTTTGGTTACTTCAGTTGGTTTAATTAAGGTGTGTCTACAAGTAAAAACCCCTAAACAGAAGTGGTTTTATCTGAATATTATACAATCTTTTGTAACATTAATATACTATGTAAATTTAATATAATTTTATTTCAATCTAACCTAACGATGTAAAAAAAATATTTATGACAAGAATGCCTTGGGGCAAATTTGCTTTACAGTAAAAACATTTACAGCAAAAATTCTTCTGCCAAATTTTCTCATGGAAAAAATACCTAGAGCTGAGGCTAATGCCAATTCATAAAATACTTCACTTTTACAATACAATTCACAGAAAGAGACAACTACAAATATTCATGCATAATGATGATAAAATAACCATGCTTTTGGTATCTCATCAGATGGAAGAAGATCCTTAACCAAGTATATTAAATCAAAGCAGTATTATATAGAGTGATTCATGCAAGAAATATATATATGTGGGTCGTTTATATGACACTAGAACAGTACTATAATTTAGGGGAAAACTGATAGTGCCCAAGGTATATCAGAAATTGAAGAATACACAAAAATTTATATCTGCAAGCCTTTTATCAAAATCTAATACTTAAATCTACTGGACTACTGAAAGCACGTAATCTATACCAGAATTTTCAAAACTTGAAGAATATAATGTACTTTTCTCATATATATACCTAGTTGTGTCAGAGTTAAAACAGTGCTAGTGATGTTTATAGTAATCATTGAATTGCAATAAAATGCACATGATTGGACATTTACTTTAAATAGCAAAACAATGGATTTCCAATGAAAACTAATTAAGGGTGTTTATACAATTATTTGCTAACCAAAACAACTGTATTACTCTACTAAAATATCAGCTTTTATAATACCTTGCTTATTTTTAATAGTATCAACCTTCTCATATGTAGATGAGATAAAAGAGAATCAACAAAAATAATTTTATTAAAATAAAACGAGTGCAGACAAAGTGTGATGAATAGTTTAAGGAAGATTAATTATTATCAAGATAGCAGAATAAATTGAAAGCTATTCAACATGCATATGCTCTATAATTACATGTATGTAATTAAACAATCTTCAAAATACTGGTATGTGTGGCATTGTGCAGGAATTTTATCTACAGGAAAACTAAATATAAAATGAAAAAGTAATCACTCACCATCACCGTTAATGTTGTTTTCAGATGCTTCACGTCGATGGCCATTTGGCCTGTCTGGTGGGTAATTCTGATATGTGTTTTCAGTTATTTCTGCAAAATAAGCATACAAATAAGCTATAAAGGATCATGTTCATTATGTTCAAGAATATCAGAATAATCTTTTTTATGAACAACATAATATAATATATAGTATAATATTAAGAATTCTTAGTGTAAATACAGTATAATATATGAAACTACTGTGACTGGTTAAGAAGCATAAAATATTTTGAATATGAACAACTTCCTGGAAAGATAATGCATACTGGACATAGTGAATATTGAGTGTACACCAAATGGATGCAATTTCAAATCAAACTAATATCTAGTCCCTAATTATTATAGTGTCTGTCACTAGAAGCAAAGGCTTTCCTCCTAGCATGTAAGCTTATACTCTTGGGTACTTCAAACTAACCATAAGATGGAACAATTGAGATGCGATTTTGATATATTGGTCCATCATCTCCTAGAGATGATCTGGAAGATCGATTACTGCCTGTGCTTCCCCTAGGGGGTACTGGTGGCTTTGCTCTGTCCTGCATCTAAAATGACAAACAATATATATACAGTACTATTATCTATTCATAAAAAAAAATCAGTACAGTACACGCTCACACATATTTATGGATAAGAAAAGGAAAACATAAACCAGATAATTACTTAAGGAACATGCAGTATGAGTATTGTGGTAAATATAATGTACATGTATGCTATAAACCATATTTCTGTCGTAAAAGTTGATTAAATGGGGTGGAGTGAAGAGAGTGGTAATCCCTCACCCTTCGAATATTCTTCGAGCAAAGGCAAAGTAAGTGAAAGACTCGGGTAGTAAAAGTTCATCAACACAAACCCTAATAACTGTAGCTCTTAAATATGCACGGTTAGAAACAAGGAAGTATAAAAGGAAGGCTACTGATGTCATGTTTGTGGGATGAAAGATAGTTGTGTTAACACTGAATGAAACAAATTTGAAAAAGAAAATGTGAGGCACACACTGGGGGTGTTGTAGGTAGCGTGTCTGAAGGAGACACATGTTGGTAAGTGAGTGAGATGTATGAATGTGTGGTTGAGTAGAGGAGTGTGTCATTGTTGTTTATGTGAGAAAAATGAGATAAACGATGGGAGGTGAGGGTATTTAATAGTTCATACGCTCCAGGAAGAGAGTAAGAGAAGGATTTTGGAAGTATCTGAATGAATGCGTGGTAGATTTGAAACGAATGTGAAAGGAGTACTGGAGCTTTAATTGAATGCTAGGCTAAGAAATGAATAATGGCTAGTGTAATTGAAAAGAATGAAGAGGGACAAAATTACAGATATATATACTGACAGACTTTCGAATGTGTGTCATGTAGCCTTAAGACTGTACGAATCTGCAAGACTTCAAACCTCCTGATCTGATATCTGGACTCTGCATCATTGTAATCTTGACACCTTGCATCCTATATAATGTATATATCTAGCACTAAAAATTTAAAACAGTTTATAAATACTCCAAGCACAAAATTTAGATCATTTTCCCGTCCTAGCAGCTGTGCCCAATACCCTCCTTCCCTTTGTACTTTCTTTCTGTTCTGTTTAACAGACTAAGGTATCACCCCACCAATATGAGACTTACATTGCCAAATATAGATATTATAACAAACACACATGAAATAGTCTCATTAACTATTAAGCTGCAATGTATACACTGTAACTTTATAATAAATATTCATTTCATAATATTTTTGAAATATTTAAATCAAAGGGTTCAATGCTCTAAATAATATAAAGCAAATGTGAAGCTTAATAATACTCTTTAACCAAAATAACAATAACAGACAAAAATTAAAAGATGAAAGAGTTTTTGTCTCATGCTATATATACTTACATGCTCCAAGTTGGCATAAAGGGGATTGTCAAGAGCCTGAGAGTGAGGCCTTGTAGGATCTAAACCACCTCCCGCTCCCTGAGGGTGAGAACTGATAACACCTCGGTGGTGAACTTCAGGCGTAGACTGACACGATGAATTGTCCGAGTCCCGGGAAGGAACTGTCACCATATCGCTGCCCATCTCCCCTTCCTGTCACACATGCAACATTCCATACATAACATAACCCAACACAAATTAAACAGGCACATAACATTTTACGAGCTCTAATAGAAGACACCTGAGCAAGGGTTAATAAACGTGATTCACAAGGGAAAGGAGTGCACATGAAAATCTAACAACGTTTCTAATGCAGTGTTTTATGCAATACTTGCAATTCTTGTAAAACCTACACTAAAAAAATAGGGGAGAAATATATGAAAAAGACTATAATATAAAACTGTGACACAGTCAAGAAAACAAACTGAAGGAATATAACAGACCAGAATATTAAGATAAACTGAAGGAATATAGGATCAAAATATTAAAGTTCAGCAACTAAGAAAGAAACATTAGGAGACAGCAAAAGAACATAATAGAATGAGGCCTTGGTATACAATAATATATACAGGTAGTTTTTGGCTTTCAGCCTCGACTGGTATTGACAGACCGGTTATAGGCCGAATTGCTCATAAGTTGAATCGTCAGCTTTATATGAATTGCAGGTTTCTTTTCCCCCTCGTAAATTTGAAATACCTTTTTATCATTTCTTTTTATTATTATCATTATCACTGTGACCACCATGACAGGGTTGGTAGAGCACACGACTCTGATTCATCAAGTCGTCAGTTTAAGACCTGCCATTGTCTGAGGTTAGAAAGGGTAACGGTTGCCCTGCCAAAACCAAAATTCTTTGAAAGAAGGCACCATCCTAGACCTTAACAGCAAAGGGAGTTCAGGACATAAAATTATTATTATTATTATTATTATGGTTGCTGTTGTGTTTATCATTATCATTATTATTTTTATTATTTTAACCTCTAAACAGCTAAGACACAGACACAAACATACTATGACCACTGCTAACCGTACACTCAGCATGATATAACATAAAGAGCATCTCTCAGGGCTGGCAGCAGAAACTGCCAAACGCCTAGCATGGCAATACTTGTGTTGCTGGACATAGCACAATCGTGGCCAGATCAAACAATACATATTCGTGGTTACGGTCTTAAAAGTTGAACAGTTGTAAAGCAAATAGACCGTAGCCTAACAACTACCTGTATTAAGTTTAATTTTCTATACCTCAACTCTCACTGTAAAGCAAAGCTCATATGCAGTACTAATACTGTAAAATTAAATATGTTAAATGCACTTTGAAGTATGCTGGTATTTGTCTATGAGTGAAAGATTTCTATACTACAATTCAGGTCTATATGATGTTTTTATACCTTAAAACATTTTCTAATATGAACACAATACACTAAAAGGAGTAAATAGCAAAAGATAATCAGCTGCATAATTTGCGATAAATATGTACAATAATCAGGGACGGAAAAACTCAGAAAACTGAAATTATGTACAATGATTCAAATATTATTCTAATATTTTTTCTACGATTAATTACGTATCGCAGCAAGGGTGACAAATTGTAAAGGACTGTACTAAGGCAATATTCACTTATGATCCATAGTTTCATATACATAGAATCATAACACAAACAATTATTTTCATCTACAGTTAGGCTAAACTAGGTTATAGAGGGTATTCATCAGAATCTTGTTCCACCTGCAAAAAGACGTTGAAGATCATTGGGATAGTACAACAGGAGATATATATTAAGAAAACAAACTTCAAATTATTGAAATAATAGAAGAATGGTTGACTAGAATTTAACTACAGGAAACTCAATTATCAAGAAAGTAAAGAGCCCCTTAGGAACGAGACTCAAGTTCTAAAAATGGCTTTTACTACAAGGAAAAAATAAGCAGAGGCAAGTAATGTGAGATATATGTAACTAGCTGTCAAGACAACTTATAATATCTTGACACTCGGTAATACCTTAATATAAAAAGGCACTAACAAATATTCCATCATAAAAACACTAGTAAATATATACTATAGTATAATTACTAACCTACAATTGACAGGATATAATTACTAAACTAAGTACTATATATATGATTATAATTTGCTACAACGTTCCTTGTAAGTTAATTCTTAGGGATATTTGAATATTTTTATTTTTGTAGGAAATATTTTTCAAAATTTTATATGAAATGCCTGAAACTATTAAAGGTATTGAAAAGTTTAACAAAAATTTAATTTAATGGATTTTTTAAACCTACAGATGTGCTACCAACATAGCTGTCGACAAATATTGTTTTATATATATATATATATATATATATATATATATATATATATATATATATATATATATATATATATATATATATATATATATATATATATATATAATTATATATATATATATATATATATATATATATATATATATATATATATATATAATATATATATATATATATATTATAATATATATATATATATATACACAAGTATATATAATAAAAATCACCAGAGATTGTGCAAGAATACAGTGGGAAGTTACAAGTGAAGTCTTTTCCTTGCATTACTAACTGAACCACTACTCCAAGAATGTTTTCAAGAATTTAACACATCCAAAATTAACCCAAATTAAAGAGCAGACTGTGCCAAGGGAAGGTAAACATTGGATGAAATAAAACTTAAAAATAATAAATAAAACACAAGCATATACTGGTCTGATATTCATATTACATAAATGAGTAGGCAATCTTTCTGCACTATATAAACATGCAATAAAAAATTTAAACAGAAACACCATCAATTACAGCCATTTTTGAGGGGATACAAGATGCAAACGGGTACATATGCAAGCCAATACAATATGTGTACTGTTTATAGATGTGAAACTTGCAAACGTACTACAGTCACTAAAACAAGGAATACCATGTGAACTACCATGACAATATGACATTATTACCCTTTTCATCTGATGAAGCTTGCGATCATATATCTTGCTCACATTTAAAAATTAAGTAAAAACCGCACTAAAGTATGGCTTTCTAAATAATTTTAGTACTAAGCCTGCGTGCTTTTGCGAGATGTGGCATACTGTCTAGAAACGAGACAATATAATTGGGAAATTTGTTCTTTACTTAGAATACTTTCTTATAAGAAAACTCTGTAGTAGCATGCTATTTTACCCATGGGTAAAACATACTAGTATCATTATTCTGTGGCATCTAGATTAAGCCATCACCCATCGCTGGATATAAAATACCAGATGAAACGATGAAAAGGGTAACGTAAGCAACAAGTATATCAATTACATGTTACAAAATAAAATAATTGACCTTATGATTGTCATAAGACATAAGCTGCATGGATGGTGGTAGCTGTGCATGGAACCCTAATTTTATGACCCACTCTTCCAAATTCTCGCTGGAGTCTGCAAGCATCAAGTATTCAGCATTGTCTGAGGTAATTATCCTGGTAAAAGAGGAGAGAGAAAAAAACTAGTACTCACATATTGGCAAGTCATTATTACTGATGAAATGCTGAATTCATGAAAGAAATATATATCAGTTTCTCCGAAGCAAACCACTCTATACACATAATAATGGTCTCAAATATAAAATCAGCAATAAATATTTCTTATGCAACTCAAATAATCAATATTGCTGGCTGTATGGCAATATTATATTAAAATTTAATCTCACCTGAAGACATGCTTCTTTTTTGTGTAATCCTCAGCAACTTCAACCTTTGCTTGATGAATAGAAATGGGAGGTGAGGCTGCTTTCTGATCATAAAAGTCATCTTCATCTTTGAAGAAGCACAACAATTGGCCACAGAGAACTAAAATGACATAAAATATAATATTTTTGAGACAATGAAAATTCATATACAACTGTTCTATCTACCCCCCCTTGATGGAAGTTGTTAGAGAAAAAGCAGACCAAAAGCATATGGAGGTAAGGATCGAGTAAAAATTTAAAATGCTAGAAAACACCAGTATAAATTGGCAGAGCGGTATATAATGTACATTGACAGTACGTCTGTGAAGTGGTCAGTGAATACAAAGAAGACCTGAGGCTGGCTATGAAATATACTTAAGGATGGGACTGGTCATTTTTACAATTTACCATGTTAAAGGATATTGTGAAGAGTACATGTAAAATAGTGCGAATGTCATCAATGTAGACCTAAAGCCTAATTACAACAATCAGGCTCAAGTAATAAATCCCAATTTTTTTCATGAAAATAATGTAAATTAATTCTGAGGCAAGGTATACACATGTAGCATATACAATACTACAAGTGACTGTCAAATATATAACTTTACCTGTGAAAAATGTCTTCCATGATCTAATAGTTGCCTTCTTTCCTCCACTCTGAAGCTCTTGTTTTCTTTCCAAATAACCCTGAATTTCGACAGGAGGCAAGTTAGCCATATTTTCCATCCTCTTGTGCTTGCGGAAACTCTGAGTTCTTCTTCTCGTGGTGAAACTTGGGGTTCGCTTAGGCTTTTTCAAGTCAACCTTCATGCTCTCCGCTCTCTTGACGTCTAATATATAAAATTATTTCTATAAGTCAAGTAATTACAAAATTAAAACTAAACAAGTACCACTATGGAAAATATTCTAAAAAGTAAACTACGAAAATTTTACTTTTAGATTACAATTTTAGGGAGAAAATATGAAGTTGAAATTCACAATTTTAAAAGCTATTTCAAATCATGATCTCGGTAGCTTATAAGTATGTACACAACTTATTTTGTATTCTATTACTGTATATACTCTAACAAGTAGTTCGTATTTTAATATATATATATATATATATATATATATATATATATATATATATATATATATATATATATATATATATATATATATATATATATATATATATATATATTATATATATATATATATATATATAATTGCATTTGTATATATTGGGAGTAAATTTCCTTTTGAATATGACCGCTGTTTTTGCATTTGCAATTTTCTTGTATAAATATTCCAAATTTCTTACAATAACTTTTTCATTATTGTTCAGACTATGTAATAAGTCGGAAAATTTAACAGAATTCATAACGCTTCATACAGTTTCGTACATTATCAAATAATTATCTAGTTGGTATTGGATGGAGGTTATATATGATATCTAATATCTACCTTTAGTTTATATTCACCAAAAAGATTCAGTATCTCTGTGAAGTTTCCAGAGTTGTTGGAGGATGGACCCCAAGCATCCTTATCAAGAGATAAGGATGCTTGGGGTCCATCCTCCAACAACTCTGGAAACTTCGCAGAGATACTGAATCTTTCTGGTGAATATAAACTAAAGGTGGATATTAGATATCATATATAACCTCCATCCAGAGTTGTTGGAGGATGGACCCCAAGCATCCTTATCAAGATATAAGGATGCTTGGGGTCCATCCTCCAACAATTCTGGAAACTTCGCAGAGATACGGAATCTATCTGGTGAATATAAACTAAAGGTGGATATTAGATATCATATATAACCTCCAATCACTACCAACTAGATAATGATTTGATAATGTACTAAGCTGTACGAAACGTTATGAATTCTATTAAATTTTCCCGACTTATTACATAGTCTCAACAATAATGAAAAAGTTATTGAAAGAATTTTCGAAAAGTTATAGAAGAGAATTGCAAATCCAAAAACCGCAATCATTTTATATATATATATATATATATATATATATATATATATATATATATATATATATATATATATATATATATATATATATATATATATATATATATATATATGAGAACAAAGCTTTCAAAATAATATATTACTATTGGAGATAATTAGGCATTTTTATTACAGAAAAATTAAGAGATAAAATATGGAAAACATATGACATGTCATTCTATGCTATATATTATTGTATCTCAATTAATAAAAGAATAAGCTGATAATTTAAGTATCAAAGTACCAAATATTTTATGCATGATAATTATAAGTGAAACGTTAAAACTTGTCAGTTCACTGGGTAGTGAGTTAGCTTTGCCATAAACACCAACACCAGTGCAAATATTAATGGAACAAATCGATAAAAACAAATCATGCAAAATTATAACTGTAAATTACAACAGTATGTAGTAACCTAAGAGTTGCAAAATACCCATATAATAACATGCTGCGGCTCTAAAATGGTGAGCAGACACTTTCATTGTTATAATAACAACTTAAAAACCAAAGTTACTCTATAAAAATTGATGAATGAGTAAAATTAATCTGAAAACCTCATGCCATCCACTCCAAGTCACAAGTAATTCATCATAATACCAGGAAAAACGTGAAGTAATAAACTTCATATAAAAAACATATCTGCAAATGCAGTACGTTGCAAGACTTACAGATACAGAAAAGGACACTAGAACACAAATCCACTGACAGTTAATCTCATTCCTAACAGTCTTAACACTACATAAGGTGAATTAGAAGTAAATATATCCTGTAAAATGGGTGTTTCATATATAATAAATTGCCAATAAATACATCATGCTGTAACAATGAAAAGACAAAAGTATTAAGTATACTGAACAGTCATGTGAAAATCAAAATAATTTTCTTCAAATAGGGATAGAAATATAGAGCTGGAATGAATGCTAAAGTGGCTGACATTCAGTTTACTATCTGTGAAGGGCTGCTGTACATCTCACAAATATGGCAAGTACTATCATTTTATAATAATCCATGATACTGGGTCGAAAAATAGCAGTTATGCATAAAAAGATCAAGGAACTGAGCAATAATGATGCACACTCTATCAGTTTTAATATTATATGTGGCATCTTGCAAGGGAATATTTCTCATGCAAAGTACTCACAAGTGTTAAACATAAAAGTATCAAGGAAATAAAGTTGTCTCATTCTTTCTATAGATACTGCAGCAGAAGGTCAAAGACAGAGGAAAAGATGACCTTAGTTCCTTACTCCTCTTAGTTAGTCTAAAACATGATTCTTTTTTCACTAAGTGGACACAAAGTCTCCAAGGTAATTTGCAACGTAAGCTATCACAGACCTCTATTCTTAGTGCTTATAGTAAAATATTAATAAGAACAATGTATTTAGATATAATAGAAAAGATCTTTTAAATACAAATTTCATTAAACCTTATTAATTTTCATTAAAAGCAAGTACAAAACTAATCTATAACTATATGGCCAAAATTTTTTTATCAGAGCAAGGGAAGTAGCTGCCTCCGACTCTATGTAAATTAACTCCATTTATAATTACTTTGATGGGTTATAAGGATATTCCAGCTCCCTAAATCATGCATTAATTTTTACAGTCATTATTAGTTTGACTCCAAAGAAAAGGTGACCTATAAGGCAAGGGCTCTAGAAATACTACATAAAAACGACCTGCAATTTTAGGTATATATAAATAAAAAAAAATTGACCTTTATAAAGAATCAAACACATAAATGTTGATAAAACTAGATTATTACTACATACAATTCCATCAATAGAGAAAATGTAACACAAAATGGAAAAAGACTGGACCAGAAACAATCATACCATCATCAACTCGCTTCAGCTGGAAAGGCTTCCATTTTAAATATGCAAGTCTTCCTGCACAATACAAATGTCATATTTCAAAATATAGGATTTATCTAATAAAAATACTATAAAATTAGACACCTAACATGAAGTCATGAACTGGTACTGCCTAGAGTAAAGAATAAATAGTAGATTTAATGCAATAACTAATGAATATCATCAACTTCTGTCTTAAGAATACTGCCAACCGGCTTTTGTATTCTATAAAATAGGTGTAAACAGGCAATTATGGCCTTAGAAAATATGAAATCATGGAGATACTGTTGTACCACAGATCCTTGCATTTAAAGGCATATTAAGTGAGCATGTTGAGTGGAACGAGAACTGAATATGAGAGAGGACTATATTATTTAGATATTCAAGTTAACCCCTAAAAACTGAGCAATGATGAGCAAATATACTAAAAAAAAAAGCTCAAAATATTTGTCTTTTCCATGAAAATATGTGTGATTATTATCAACAGACCACGAATATTACGTAAACCAAAACCCCTAAATTGGTCATCTAAAGAGTTTTCTCTAAAAAAAAAAAAAAAAAAATTCCCAATAATGTGAAAGCAACTACTAAATTAATCTTTGATGAAAAAAAAGTAAATTAAGAAAAAATAATTTGTCGTATCATAATCCAACTGACTGTGCTCTTCAGTCGTGTCTTCAAGAAGCAAAACGGTGATAAACATTATTGCATGAGATATTTTTGAATGCTACTTTATATTACTAGCAATAATATTGAGAGCATGGGAAGAATCAGTCCATGATGTAAGGAACAAAACCTTCTTAAATAATCAAAATGGTGATCATTATTTATACTACAATTATGAAAAATTATTTTATGTGGACACTAATAAATACAGACTATATAATGCATCATATCTGCAACAATATCAGAGTTGGAAAAAATCTTAATATTTTTTAAAATTATTTTAAAAATCTATGTTCTTTATTTGAATTGGAGCATATTTATTTAAATCATCACTGATTTTATTACTCCATCAATCATAATAGCTCCCCCAAAAGTGAGCAGGAAAACAAGTTAACTAACAACTGTTCTTATGGTATGTGCAGTAGTTTCTCATCTTACTTGGTTATATATACTGTAGTGTGGTTTTGAGTACATTATATACGATCGGAAAACACACACAAAAAAGAAATACCCAAAAAAAATACTTTCCCACAATAAATACATTATAACTACTACATAACCAATTTACAAAAATTTGAATTGTATTTGGCAAAGTGTAAGTACAGAACAGAATCTAGGCATAATTTAGACTATACAGGAAGATGTGAAAATATTATATTCTAATTACAGACAGTTATATAAGGGTTTGGACTATATGCGATTTTTTACTTATATGGGAAGTGTTGGAACCAATTAACTGTGTATAATGAGGGACAACTGTATTAATGAAAGAAAAAAGCATGGAGCATATTTCTCAAAAAACTAAATACACAATATTCTATTACAAAATTGGACAATACAACATAATTGAACATGTTCTTATTGTAACATTTTTTCCCTCTAAAAAAAAATCTAATAGCGACTGAAATTATGCTTAGATGAAATACTTGTGAACAATCTACAGCTTTAATAATCTCTTGCAAAAAAAAAACTGCAATTCTCAAATTTTTATCCTTTAAAATACAAAAGTAGCTAATACCTAAAATGTGGTAAGCAGAATTGCTTATGAACAGTTTCCAGGTTTAATACCTTTTCCTGACGTTTGAATGCACAGGCCAGAGGTAAACATGTACTTTTCAATTATCAGCCTTATGAAAAAATGCAACTGTTAAAACATACTGTACTTAGCTGAAATGCCTATGAACAGTCACCAGCTTTGATGCCCATTTCTGACCTAAATGACTATATAGGACAATATGAAGAAAATATCCTTTCAACACCTGCTAACAATGCAATTGCTGTAAAAGAAAATCCTCAAGAGCAGCTTTTACATTTCCTTTTAAATCATTTGCAAAATACATCCACCAAACAAAAAGGAGAGGGATTTTACAACATTATTGCCAAAATGAAACTCTTCAAATGGGGCACATCTTCCAGGAGATGACATGAAAGGAGGAAGATAATATGATGGCAGTCACAAACATTCTGCTCTGCAGTGCATCACTGCTTGGGAGTCAGAGCCCTACCTTCATACCTTTGCTCTATTACAATTGTTAGAATGTGGGAAGGTGTCAAAGCTATGTTTATTCTTTGCTCAAAATATCTCTTATCTTAGTCATATGTTTGTACCTTTATTACTTCTAATAACCGATATAAAACTGACATAACCCGAAATTTTTCATCAGTGTGCATTCGAAATGTTTAATTATTTGGCTGCTAATCAAGTCTCTATATACAAGAGCCATACTCCCTCCTTATAAGAGGAGTGGCCAAGTCAATGCAAAATATCTTGACTCTGTGCAAAGAAAATACAAAGGGGGAAGGATTCCCAGTCTCCTCACTATGCCATATTTAGTCGACTTTTATGACATTCATGGGAACACAAAGGAAGTATTCTTACTCCCTCCTCAGGAGGTACTTGTCAAGTACTAGCATTTATTGGCTAAATCATTACCAAGGAATAGAATTGCATTAATTTCCGTTGGTATAAATTGCATAGCTGTATATTTAACTAAATTGAAGTAAACATATTACCATATTTTGTAAAAAAACTATTCTGATTTAATAACGATTTTTTTACTCAGCTTTATATTGATTTAAAGCAGGTGATTTAAGTCATTTAATTTAAACAGATCACATCAATGTGCTATAGGTATGAAGTTAGAAGTTTCTTATTGATGCAATTTAAACGTGAAAAAGTTTGTGAAATTACAGTACAGTATTCCATCTGTGACAAAAGAGAAGAATGGAATTTCCAAATTTGAAGTTCTGATCCTGTCAAAAGTAAACTTTATCAAACTATAGGGTTTTGCAACAAAGCTACCAATAATACTTTTTATTATATATTGTAATAATTCTTAGATGAGAGACGTCACTGAAATATCTATTTCATTTCACGATTAAAAAAAACAGAGGGGTGTTAAAAATACAGTAAATTACATCTTTCCAAAAAGTTACAGCCTTTGAGAATTTAGATATTAGCCTGTAATAAGATTGTTTATCACAGACATTTTATAAGCTAGAAATAGCAACAAACATTGTCACTCATTTTGTACCGTTAACTGTTTTCAAATACAGTTTGATGTACCTATTAACTGAAAACTGTAAGCCTAATATTAACCCTCACAGATGTGATCCATTTTAAAACCATCCAAATAAGACATAAGTAAAGCATTTTGCTTCCCTAACAGTACACCTTGAAAAATCTTTGGGTTTATCTGAATTTATACTGAGGAGCAAACTTCCAAAAATTACTCTCAGAGCATCTGACACATCTTAAAAACTATTTCCATAGCTATCACCTCTTGATATTAATCATAATATACTATTACCTTACAAGTTTCTTTAAATCTTCGAAGTCTATTCTAAAATAGAACTTTACAGAAATATCATTAACATATGCACAGTTCAATTAGACATAGTTCAAGCTTTTGTTTTTTCAAATGCAAGAAACATATCTTAACCCTCAAAGGCCGGGTAATCTACAGAAAAAACCTCCTTTGATAGCGAGATGACGTGATCAGCCCTTAAGGGGTTAATAGTGGGTGTAGAATATCCAGTACAATTATATCTCAATGCTAAATAAGGAAACATTATGTGTAACAGCCTACAAATAACACTGGTCAGCGTCATTTCTAAGATCCAGGTTTGACTTCAAAGTATCCACACTTTTGCCATAACAAGATATAAAAATACTACTCCAAATACGTCATAGTATCTAGAGTGGCTGTGTTACAATGTATGGCTGGCATATAAAAAAATCCTAACAGAAAAGTTACAACAATTTCAGCAATGGTGATATCAAGAGAGCAGTTGAAATCTAGTCATTTACCTGGAAAGTACACATGTAATACAGCATGGTCCGCATAAACAATATATATTACTATTTGTCCCCATCATGGAGGTGGATGCAAACATATTGGAATCAAGATAAATGATAAGAAAATATTGAATGCCCCCCATGCAGCATGCACTTACCAGCACCTCTGTTAGCAGGAGATTTTGATCTAAACATTTCTTGCCGAAGACTGTTACCTCTCTTTAAACTGCTTAGACTCGTCTGTGAACCAGAACGGGGAAGGCCACCGCCATCAGGCACTTCTAATGTTTTCCTATTAAAACAACATACAAAAATATGCTTTTTAATGATTTATCACAAGTTGATTTACAAAATAATGCAATAATGTCTAAAGAATAACACACA
>JAXCGZ010007996.1:52500-55000 GCA_037179515.1 Halocaridina rubra
TTATTTTTTTGTTTACGTACTTTATAAACCCTCCCTGCACTGTTAAAAAAACACCCTTTACATTATAAATAATAGCAAGCAACGTAAATTTTTATAAAAATGATAGATAAAATTACGGTGAATGAGGTGATGATGACGTGACACACATACTCATTTACAATTATTTTTTCGTTTACGAACTTTATAAACCCTCCCTGCACTGTTAAAAAAACACCCTTTACATTATAAATAACAGCACGCAACGTAAATTTTTATGAAAGTGATAGATAAAATTACGATGAATGTGGTGATGATGATGTGACACACATACTCATTTACAATTATTTTTTCGTTTACAAACTGTATAAGCCCTCCCTGCAATGTTAAAAAAACACCCTTTAAATTATAAATAACAGCAAGCAACGTAAATTTACATTTCCAATAAAAAATGAAAATACTTATAAAAAAAAAATTTCAATATTTTATTTTTGCGTATACCCATAAAATAAAATAATAATTTATCCAAAAAATAACCGCGATAAGAGTGAGAACGCAAACCAAGAAACGCGAATAACCGGGGTAACACTGTGTGTATTGTATATATATATATATATATATATATATATATATATATATATATATATATATATATATATATATATATATATATATATATATATATATATATATATATATATGCTCCCCTACTTATGAACAATCGAGTTATGAACATTAGCAGATACGAACAAAGTCTGCCGAAAAAAAATATAAAAATTATAATAAACAAAATCGTGTTGCAGCAAATTCAATCTTTCCATGAAGCGACAAGGGCGCCTTGTATGATGTTCGACCGCTAACAAGGCACAAGTAGCACTGTACTTGTAAGTCACAACATTGTTCCCGGTCTGTTCTTGGATTGCATCCCTTAAACATTGAAACTCTCCATTGTATATCAGGGTTTTTGTCGTGAAATATCTTACTCTTCGTGTAGTAATCATGAGTGGTGAAAAGCATAAGGCAATTGATGGCAGCAGTGCTTCAAAAAAAGGGCATGCCATTTCCGAGGAAACAAAATTGGCGATAATAAATTGACTCGATAATGGTGAAAAAATGGTGAATGTAACCCGAGCATATAATATGAATCGTTCCACTGAGGGCACGATTTACAAAAATAGAGAATGCATTATGGAAATTGTGAAACGTGCAGTGCCTATGCAATCTAGTATTATTAGTAATGGGAGAGGAAGGCTTATTGATGAAACAGAAAAACTTTTAATGATCTGGATCAATCACCAGTGGCAACATCATTTAAGATTGTCCCTAGTGTGTATTCAGGAAAAGGCTTTGTCCCTTTTCGAAAACTTAAAGGCATGTACTATTGCACTGTCTCATTATTAGTGTACTTATTACAATTTATTAATATAATTAATGTTTCACGTTAATTAACAATAAATATTTGCTATTACAGTACAATAACGCATCCCACTGCCTACTGATCCTTACGCTGCCTCCTCTTCCTCTAACCCCTTCTCCACTCTCAAGCACTGGGGAGTGTAGACACTGTTGAACTTTATCTAGTCGCATCCATCACCTCAAACCTTCGCTACCCAGTTTAAAAGGTTGGTACTTTTCAGTAGCTTACTGTCTGTACTATTACCATGTCTCATTATAGTTGTACGTATTACAATTTATTAATATAATTTATGTTTTACGGTTTATTAACAAAATATTTGTTATTACAGTACAACCTATACCGCTGGCTACTGGTCCTTATGCTGCCTCCTCTTCCTCTTACCCTCCTCCACTCTCTAGCATGGGGGGAGTGTAGATATCATTGAACATCGCCTCAAATCTTTGCTACTCAGTTTAAAAGGTTGGTACTGCACAAAAGTTTACTGTATGTACTATTACCATGTCTCACTATTGTTGTACATATTGCAATTTATTAATATAATTCCAGTTTTACGGTTTATTAACAAAACATATGTTATTACAGTACAACAACCTATCCCGTTGCCTACTGGTCCTAACGCTGCCTCCTCTTCCTCTTCCCCCTCCTCCGTTTTAGAGCATAGGGGAGCGTAGAAAACGCTGAACTTAACTATTCGCATACGTCACCTCAAACCTTCGCTACAAACTTCAAAAGGTTGGTGCAGTGCAGTAGTTATTACTGTATGTATTACAATTTATTATTATTATACATGTTTTACAGTTTATTGTCTAAAAACATTAGTGTTATCACCAATAAACTTTACGTTCTCTCTTACGCCACTGCAAATTTTCACTACCTGTTTAAAAGGTTGACACTGCATGGTATTATTATAATTTCTTATTAATTGTGTACATATTACAATTTATTATGATTTACGGTTTATGACTTATTAAATAAAATGGTGTTGTACGATAAGGAAGCAAATTTTAATATCTAACTCCACAACATCTTAGAATCTGTCAAAGGTGATTATTATTACTGGACAATAGGTATTACAATTTATTATAATTATTAATACAATTTACTACA
>JAXCGZ010007996.1:57500-67501 GCA_037179515.1 Halocaridina rubra
TCCGTATCAGCTACTGCACCCTCACACACTATTTCCCTGACGATATCATATCGAAAGTTTGTTTGTTGCTTGCTCTTAATCTTTTTTTCCATTATCTTTATAATATCCGATCACACTAAGCGGTAGAAGAGGAGGAGGCTGAGTGAGAATGAGCCTCTATCGGCAACTGTTTTGTCCATATCAGCTGATGCACCCTCGCACGCTATTTCCCTGACAATTTTATCTCGAAATTTTTTTTGCTGTTTGTTCTTAACGCTTCTTTTCAATTTTCTTCAAAGTATTCGATCGGTAGAAAAGGAGGAGGATGCGGGAGAACGAACCTCTAATGGCAAACATTTTGTCAAACTTCAGTATCACCTGATGCACCCTCGCATGCTATTTCCCTGACGATATTATACAGAAAATTTCTTTGCTGTTTGTTCTTAATGCTTTTATTTTATTTTCTGCATAATATTCGATCACATTATGCGGTAAAAGAGGAGGAGGATGTGGGAGAACGAACCTCTATCGGAAAACGTTTTGCTACTTCCGTATCAGCTGATGCACCCTCGCACACTATTTCCCTGACGTTATTATATTGAAAATATGTTTGCAGTTTGTTCTTAAGGCTTTTTTCGATTTTCTTCATAATATCCGATCACATTAAGCAGTAGAAGAGGAGGAGGATGACGGAAAAGTGCCTCCGAGGCGGTCGATTTTTTACTAAAATGAAAAAAAAAATTCTAATTTTTTTTACATGGGCGTTATTCATAAATTTCGTATTTTTTTACTATTATTTTTTAGGGGCGTTATTGCAATTTTGCTGATAAAAAATATGCGGAAAAAATGAACAAGGTGTATACATATATATATATAATATACACATATATATAAAATACATATATAATATATATGTTATATATATATATATATATATATATATATATATAATATATATATATATATATATATATATATATATATATATATATATATATATATATATATATATATACACACAATATATATATATATATATATATATATATATATATATATATATATATATATATATATATATATATATATATATATATACAGTGATCCCTCGTTTATCGCGAGGGTTAGGTTCCGGGACCCGTTGCGATAGGTGAATTTTAGCGAAGAAGGAACACCTTAATTATTATTATTATTATTATTATTATTATTATTATTAATATCATTATTATTACGAATTTGTAAATAAACCATTATTTTTACAATAAATAATGTAGTTTTGGTTGATTGAACAAGAGTTAATTAAGATTCTCTCTCTCTCTCTCTCTCTCTCTCTCTCTCTCTCTCTCTCTCTCTCTCTCTCTCTCTCCAATATTCTATTCTACCCAACCTCCCACACTCTCTTTGTCCCAGCCAACTAGGGAGGGGCACTGTACACAGTTATTAAAGTAAATAAACCAACAGATGTACAAACAATGATGAGCCCTAAATAATAATAATAAAAATAATAATAATAATAATAATAATAATAATAATAATAATAACAACGATGATGATAATAATCTCAACAATCACCATCAGAGGAAAATTATTGTTGCCAATAATAATAATAATAAGATCTAAGGAGAATTATTGGAATAGACATCATGAAAGTAATGCAGAGGTATATTAAAACCCAGCGAGAGCTGGAGATTCATTACACATCTTTTATAATCCATTCACATCTGACATTGTCATTACACTCTCCATCTCTGATTCTCTTTATAGCCTGATAGAGCCTGTTTTATTTTATCATTTTTTGGCCCATCCTGGTGTCACAATCTTATTTTTTTTTTTATAATTTTTTGGCCCATCCTGGTGTCACAATAATTAATCTCTCTCTCTCTCTCTCTCTCTCTCTCTCTCTCTCTCTCTCTCTCTCTCTCTCTCTCTCTCTCTCCCCCCCCAAAAAAAAAATCCCGATACAGTGAATTCGCGAGAGGTGAATCGCTATAGAGCGAGGGATTGCTCTATATATATATATATATATATATATATATATATATATATATATATATATATATATATATATATATATATATATATATATATACCCAGTTCTTGGATTGATTTTTGTGTAATTTAACAAGTAATTTTCCATAAGAAACAATGATAATGGGTATAGCTCGTTCCACAACCATCTATAGACACTATACCAAAGATATAATATAAGTAAAGCATATTTTATAAGTACATGACAAAGCAGAAAAACCTGTAGTTATTTATAACAACATGCAAATAGTGTACAGTAAAAAATATATACGGATTTACCGTACTGTAAACAAATTAATACACTCTATTATGCGGTGGGCAACAGGCATACACTGGGACGTGCATGGTGGCGGTGAGCACAAGGATGCAAAAGTTTTGTAGCCTTCGTATCAGCTGATGCACCCTCGCACGCTATTTCCCTGACGATATTATATCGAAAGTTTGTTTGCTGTTTGCTCTTAATGCTTTTTTTCAATTTTCTTCACAGTATTCGATTGCATTAAGCGGTAGAAGAGGAGGAGGATCCGGGAGAACGAACCTCTATCCGCAAAAGTTTTGCCGCTTCCGTATCAGCTGATGCTTATCACTATTCAGGCACAATATCTTACTCATAAAATATATATTTACTCGCTCTATTTGGGGTTTATCTAATTTTCAAGATTATAGTATTATTAATATTCCTTAGTTCTAAACATTATTCTATCTTCTTTACATATCGACCATGCTGCACGAAATCTAAACGTAAACAATGTCAGCTGAGAGAAAAAGAAAACTATACGATTCGTTACAAAGAAAACGTAAATCATACTGTACATGGGAAACTTAAATGAAATATATATATTCTCTACATGCTATTTCCCTGATGATATTAAATTAAAAGTTTGTTTGCTGTTTGTTCTTTATGATTTTTGTCAATTCACTTCATAATATTCGATCGCATTAAATGGTAGAAGAGGAGGAGGATGCAGGAGAACGAACCTCTATCCACAAACGTTTTGCCACTTCCGTATCATCTGATGTACCCTCGCAAGCTATTTCCCTGATGATATTATATCGAAAATTTTTTTGTGCTTTGTTCTTAATGCTTCTTTTCAATTTTCTTCGTAATATTTGATTGCATTAAGCAGTAAAACAGGAGGAGGATGCGGGAGAACGAACCTCTATCTGCAAACGATTTGCCACTTCCGTATCAGCTGATGCTTATCACTATTCAGGCACAATATCTTACTCATAAAATATTTATTTACTCAATCTATTTGGGGTTTATCTAATTTTCAAGATTATAGTATCATTAATATTCCTTGGCTCTAAACATTATTCTATCTTCTATACATATCGACCATGCTGCAAGAAATCTATACGTAAACAAAGTAAGCCGAGAGAAAAAGAAAACTCTACAATTTGTTACAAAGAAAACGTATATAGTACTGTACATGGGAAACTTAAATGAAATATATATTCTCTACAGGCTATTTCTCTGACGATACTATATCGAAAGTTCGTTTGCTGTTTGTTCTTAATGCTTTTTTAAATTTTCTTAATAATATTTGATCACATAAAGCAGTAGAAGAGGAGGAGGATTCGGGAAAACGAACGTCTATCCACAAACGTTTTGCCACTTACGAATCAGCTGATGCACCCTCGCATGCTATTTCCCTGGCAATATTATATCGAAAATTTGTTTGCTGTTTATTCTTAATGCTTTTTCTCAATTTTCTTCATAATATTCGATCGCATTAAGCGGCAGAAGAGGAGGAGGATACTGGAGAACGAACCTCTATCCACAAACGTTTGGCCACTTCTGTATCAGCTGATGAACCCTCGCACACTATTTCCCTGACGATATTATATCGAAAATTTGATTGCTGTTTGTTCTTAATGCTTTTTTTCCATCATCTTCATAATATCCGATCGTATTAAGTGGTAGAAGAGGAGGAGGATGACAGAAAAGTGCCTCCGAGGAGGTCGATTATTTATTAAATGAAATTTTTTTTGTCAAATTTTTTTGCATGGGCGTTATTCGTGAATTTCATATTTTTTTTACAATTATTTTTTAGGGGCGTTATTCCAATTTCACAAATTATAAAATCGAGGGTTCGCGCCCCGTCACGGACTGAGGTTGGTAAGGGCATACACTTAGGGTAACGATTACATCTGCCAAAACAAGTCCTTCGCAAGAAGGCAACCGTCCTAGCCCTTAGTTGAAAAGGGAGTTTGTGACATAAAACCGAATCCATAAACACACAGAAAAAGCAAACAAGTTGTGTATATATATATATATATATATATATATATATATATATATATATATATATATATATATATATATATATATATATATATATATACGGTAACTCCTCGTTATGTCGTGATTCACCTTCCGCGGATTCAGTGCATCACGGGATTTTATGGCGAGCATATGTATTTTATATTGTAGATTTTCTGGGTATAACGTGGGAATGCACAATATGTGGAAATATTAAAATTTCCACTATTTTTATTATTGTATTGATAAAAAAAAGTATTTCCTAGCCTAAGAATAAGAAAACAGTAAAATATAGTAAAAAACATAAATTTAAGCATGTAACTCACAGTATTGCATTATATAAAATACGATACCGGTATCTGCATCTTGGAAAACGCAAAGGGTCACACCTACGTGAGATTGTACATGGGATGCTATAGGCTGATAGGTGGGAGACGACGAATCACACAATTGTGTTCTGTATCCTGGAGTCTGATTGGCTTTTTGATTGAAGCTTGATTCTTCCAGCATATTCCATTGTCTTGCCTCACCCATTCACTTACTCATGTGTTATTCCAATTTCACAAATTATAAAATCGAGGGTTTGTGCCCCGTCACGGACTGAGGTTAGTAAGGGCATACACTTAGGGTAACGATTACATCTGCCAAAACAAGTCCTTCGCAAGAAGGCAACTGTCCTAACCCTTAGTTGAAAAGGGAGTTTGTGAAAAAAAAAACAAATCCATAAACACGCGGAAAAAGCAAACAAGTTATATATATATATATATATATATATATATATATATATATATATATATATATATATATATATATATATATATATATATTATATATATATATATATATATATATATATATATATATATATACGGTAACTCCTTGCTATGTCGTGATTCACCTTCCGCGGATTCAGTGCATCACGGGATTTTATGGCAAGTATATGTATTTTATATTGCAGATTTTCTGGGTATATCGTGGGAATGCACAATATGTGGAAATATTAAAATTTCCAGTATTTTTATTATTGTATTGATAAAAAAGTATTTCCTAGCCTAAGAATGATAAAACAGTAAAATATAGTAACATAATTTTAAACATGTAACTCACAGTATTGCACCATATAAAATACGATACCGGTATCTGCATCTTGGAAAACGCAAAGGGTCGCACCTACGTGAGATAGTACATGGGATGCTATAGGCTGATGGGTGGGAGATGACGAATCACAGAATTGTGTTCTGTATCCTGGAGTCTGATTGGCTTTTTGATTGAAGCTTGATTCTTCCAGCATCTTCCACTGTCTTGCCTCATCCATTCAGTTACTCGCGTGTGCGCCTTTAGCGTTGTGCCTATTAATACGTTGTGCTTGTGTTTTTTGTCAAAATTTTGTTTTATTTCAACCCCTGCAATGCTGCCCAAGTGTCCTTCATCTTCTAAGGCTTCTGGTAGTGAGCCTGAGCAGCAAAGGAAGATGTTGACCATAGCAGATAAAGCAAAACTGTTAAGATATGCTGAAGGAAAGAAGAAGTGTCTTGGCTGTCGGCTGCCATGTCGTCATGAACGAATCTACTGTTCGCTACATCAAGAAGGACAAGGTGAATATCAGGAAGACAGTGACTCTTACTTTTAACAAAACAGCCAAGAGGGTCGTAGCACCCCGCAATAAGATAATAGTGCGAATGTAAACGTCATCATAACGTCATTCACGGTAAGCTGACCCATCACGTTCGTATAGCTTTACGCTTGTGCGCTGTTATTTATGGTAATCTTACCTGTCACACTCATATAAATTTACGCTTGTGCACTGTTATTAATAAAGTAAAGGGTGAGTTGTTAACGGTGCAGGGAGGGTTTATAAAGGTAAAAATAAATGTAAAATACCTGTAATAAATATGGTGCTGCTACTTCGTGGATTTTCACCTATCGCGGGTGGTCCCGGAATGTAACACTTGCGATAAACGAAGGATTACTGTGTGTGTATATATATATATATATATATATATATATATATATATATATATATATATATATATATATATATATATATATATATATATATATATATATACTATATATATATATATATATATATATATATAAAAGACATAAAGCACTAAAGCCGTATCTAATTTTGCTCGCATTTAAAATCAGAAATTTAATTAATGTTTTGACACTATGACAGGTTAAAATAGTACTACATTTCTAAGTTACTTCCATTTAGAGTCAAATATATCCGTGAAAACCGTACGTATCCAGCAAAGATCATGAAGTCCTAAAGATTCACCACTGCACGTGGGGTTGGCCAATAAAGCCAGGTACAGCGGGAATGGTGGGGAACTGCACTGCACCCCTAACAAGCTAATGCAAGTTCAAGATTCTGAATAATGAGAGTTAATGACAGTCAAAAAACATTTCTTACTTTTCCATCCAACCAGTAAGAACAAATAACATTTACATCTTGCAATTACACAATTTCCTATCTAGAAGCCTTCCATATTGTTTGTTTATATAGATTTTCATAGCTTTGAAAATGGCACTGTCCCTGTAATTTTCTAAATCTTTATGTAGGAAATCTTTTACATAGATTGTGCTAATGTGGATCAAGTTAAAGGACTACAAATGTTGCAATTTTACATTCTCTCTTTTCTCATTCCTACTGATTTCTTGTTTGCTAGAGAGTATGTTTCGCATTTCCGTGGCTGGATTTTGTTGCTTCTAGTAAATAAGAAATATTCTCCCTCCTTTTGATTGCTTCATTATTTCTTGGGTGTGTGCTGGTTTATTAGTTTCTCAATTGGTCTATACTAATGCTAATTATTCTAACTCTTTTACCAGTGATAATGTAAGTACCTTACATTTTCCACTGTTTTACTCCAGGAAATGTCACCTTTTTCTCTTTTATCCATTCCCTCTCTCTCTCTCACAGGTATGCCCCTATTGATAATTATGATGGACCTTCCAAAGGTCAACTTTGACTGAAAGTGACTGAGAACGTGCCCCTGTTTTACTCATGACATACCAAGAGGGAGGAAGCTCATACCACCATTCCTCATTTTAACAGCAACTGTCTCTTTGGAGGAGGCTCTCCATGTGGCTGCCATGTTCTTTGCTACAGTGGGGTTGAAAGAATTTTCTTTGTTGTTGCTTGCTGATGTAGTATCTTAGCCTATTAACGCTACTCATTTTCGAATGACTGCCAATATTCCCTCTCTCTTTAGCCAAATTTGTTTCTCGGGGGCACATAGTGTAATAGTATTCTCTTTTTTTAACACCTCTTGGTGCAGTAGTCTTTGGTGTTAATCATTTAAGAGCTTGTTTGAGTAACTACAGTATATGGATCCATCAGGGATTTTAATAGTATTGTCTGTCCTGTGAGTGCGATCCTGAAATCTCTTCCATCTAGGTAGCACATTATTAAAGGTTTTTTCTAAACAATCTTTGTACGGTTCAAATAAAAGCTCTCTCTCCTCCTCTCCTTTCACGTTGTTTGCTTACTAGTACACTACTTATGACCAACAAGATTGAGACATATGACCTAAAAATTATCCTGCACAATGCAAAAGTTTCTGTTGATATTCTCTCTTTCTTAACAAGATGTCCTATTCCCTTGGCACACTATATTAGCTAGTGTCATTTTTACTAGACGTTATAACACATCCTTGATAGCTAAAGCCCATTTCTAAATTGTGCAACTTGGACTGGATTGACACATTCTCAACATAACCAGGCCATCCTGGCTATGTTGGCCCAGTGCACAAGAAAATCCTTTCTGGCCTCCATGTCCTACGACAAAGATTTCACAGAGATACATGATAGTTAACTTAAGAGCAGAGTAATTGAGAGTGGCACTGAAACTAAACATTGTC
Organism: Halocaridina rubra; assembly: GCA_037179515.1. Lineage (NCBI taxonomy): Eukaryota > Metazoa > Arthropoda > Malacostraca > Decapoda > Atyidae > Halocaridina > Halocaridina rubra. The sequence continues at coordinate 65,640 of JAXCGZ010007996.1, forward strand.
CAGAAGTAGAAAACACAAACCTAAGCACGTTTGTTCACTCTGAAGTCTTAATTTGCAATAAAAAATTTAAAACAACTTTAATCATATTAGCTGTGCTTATTAATATCATAAAAAAACAGTGTTTTTTAGATAAATAACTCTCTGACATGCTTTCCCTAACAAGACGTGGAGCAAAGGTAAGCAATACCCCCTAAACATCCATCACCATATTAATATACTATAGAACATTCGACATAGGTGCGGGGGGGGGGGGGAACAGCTGCCAGAGAATATCTCAAATATAAGTACCCGAGACAAAAACTAGATGTATTTTTCTACTTGCATAAAAAAAAGTATTTTTGTTGTATTTGTGCAGCTAAGCATCTCTTCAGTAATACCATAACCAGAGTGCCATGTCAAACTGTAAATTCTTTTTTGCTTACCAATAATATATCAGAATGCATTTTATCAGCAATGCTCTTCATGTTATTTTCTTGTGTAAATCCCATTTCTGGATGTGTGAATATTTATCTGGATTTGCCATTCAATTCAGAATTTTTAAGATGAACAAAACTGCTCCTACATAATACACTACAAAAGCATTGCATGTAAATTTTATGAGGTACACATAAAAACAAAGATATTCATACCTATCATTATAAGAGCCTTAATTCTGTACACACTTGGACCATTGCTTAAAAAATCAAATAGAAAATATTAATTAACTAAACAACATTAGACGAAGTAATATATGATGAAAAGATATGGGAGGAATAATGGTTCAAATGTGTATCTAAATTAAGTTTCTCTAAGCATGATGCACTATAGCACTATATTCCCATGGCCATATGACAAGAAGCATCAATTAGAAGACATGGAATATTTTTCGCTCTTGCTTAAGCTTATATGTGCTTGAAATGCTGGAAGGCATAAGCCCGATCAAATACTCCAGGCATGGTTTATTGTATTAGTGCATCAGTACCTTATGAGAACCTCTCCCAAAGAGCGTGAACGCGTCTGGTACCTTGGGTGAACCTCAGGAGTAATCGTGGTCTTCACTGCCTCTGAGCTGGAACTGTGTGGGCAGTGCAAGTTCAAGTGAATAAAAAAAGGTCAGAAGAAAGTTAACTACAGTGACAAAGGCATTTTAACAACGGAGAACATGCTACTAGTAGATAAAAGAAACCATGAGAAAAATACCATATGAAAATATAGCCACTAGAGAAAATTTTTTACTCATCACAAAATATATATAATAGAGCATAAGGCATAATGCTTTGATTAAGCATAAGCACTGCTAATGCTTAGCAAACAATGACATACATATGTTACATCACAAACTACAATTGCTGTGAGAGGCAGTGTAGCAATACAGCTTATGGTACATAAGTGTGTCTTTTTGGCAAAGATTTAAAATCCAGTCCATTCTTTAAAAGTTACATCATCTTTGAGACAGACATGGCAGATTAAATGTAGTATAGTCACAGCAACCCACTGGCTGAGCCCAATCTGAAAATTGGTAACAGCTTCTGTATATGTTATACATGCTGTAGACATAGCTGAGAATATTTGTATATCTTCTAGTATATAATATAGATAAATTATTCAATACTGTTTAACAATATTAAAAGTGCTTACTGTTACCAATACCTTAATTCACCTAACACTATGACCATGCAACGCACATCTGCAGCGACATAAAGCTTTACTTATTTACTTATTATTAAATGCAACTACTAGGCAGCCATACAAACTCTCAATCTGTACTAAACAGCTAATTCATTGGGAAACAGTAACATATTGGGTAGCCAAAGCATCATTCTTAATAAGTCATATATGATGTCAGAAGATCAAATTAATATTTCACCTTCTGTTCTCCAGTG
>JAXCGZ010007997.1:0-67395 GCA_037179515.1 Halocaridina rubra
CACATTTCTTGGCTATCAGTAGGATGAAAAAATATAGAGGAGGGGATTCCCAGTCCCCCTGCTGCGACCCATTTAGTCGACTTTTACGACACACAGTTGAACATGAAAGAAGTATTCTTAACCCCCTTCCCTCATGGGGGGTTAAGAATAATTGTACAGTCAGCTCCCTACTGTACTTCCAATGAAGGTCTTGCAGAAGTAGGAACGATCACTGCTAAATGCTCGTGCAGAAAATGAATTTATTGTCACTAATGGCGATTGCAACCTTGGCCGGTAATAACGACACAGGTAAAAAGTCACAGAAAAAAAGACACAATTTTGGCTAAGAAAAAAGTTATAGGCTAGGTTAAGTTAGATTAGACTTTTTTCCTTGGACTTTTTTTCTGTGACTTTTTTACCTGGATTTTTGTGAACTGGGTGTAGGGGACCGCCGTAGCATAATGCACTCAGTAACGCGTTCGACTCGGCCAGTGAAGGGCCTGCGTTCGAGCCCATGGTGGGGCGATTGGAAGTATATCCAGCCTTGCCTCCCCACTTCAATCCGTCGGAGTCCAACCCCAAATGAGGACTAAAAGTGGCACTTAAAAAATCTTAAAAAAATATGAAATAGACAACCACCTATTTCTAACGCATTTGTTGTTACGACGAGACAAATTTTAAAGATGTCTTCTGAGCTCTGTATTCTTTCTTATGCCTCTGTTCTCCTAAGGACTTACTCTTTCTTTCTTTCTCTTTGTCAGGCCATTATTGTTGTGCCCAGAACAGCCTTCCTTATCACATTTGAAGACTGAAATCATACGTGTATTGGTGAACACTTCATTGCCTAAGATAACAATACCATAATCTGTTTGAAGTTGAATGCTGATAATAATGAAAGTTATAAAAAAAAAAAGTATAACTTTTGTTTATCATGATAAGGTCCGTTGAGGAGTTATCTTGAGCTGCGTACTTAATAGCACTCTTGACTAGAATAGGAATATTTATAACGAAATGAATACATGACTACATACATGCATACATAATAGGTATTTAGCAGCAATATTAATGAAAAGGATGTTAAGAAGCAAAAGCCAGTGAGCTCTTAGCTGGAGAGTAATTGCGGCAGGCACAGACCTATATGAGTGTAAGTATTTTTGAGCATATAAGCCCTTGTCGGTGATGTCATTGCATAATGTCTTGTGGGGAGACTTGAACTAGCTGCTCTTTAACAGATTATTAGTGATTATAAGGAATTCTTGCTTGCACTGCAACTGCAGGTCTAAAATGAACCAGAAGCCTCTCTGATAACTGCTAAAATAGGAAATATATACTGTACTCGTACATTCTGATGAATGCCCTTCCTAATTTTCCACCCACTTGCAATTTACTCGTGACTTGCCTTTAAATATGCTTTCTTTTATTAAAAATATATATATATATATATATATATATATATATATATATATATATATATATATATATATATATATATATATATATATATATATTTAAATAAATAATATATATATATATATATATATATATATATATATATATATATATATATATATATATATATATATATATATATATATATATATATATATATATATATATATATATATATATATATATATATATATATATATATATATATATATATATATATATATATATATATATATATATATATACATATATATATATATATATATATATATATATATATATATATATATATATATATATATATATATATATATATATATATATATATATATATATATATATATATATATATATAATATGAGCGACAGGACAGGCGAAAGAAATTGCCCTCTTCAGGCTTGGGCTCGAACAAACCTTAGAGCTAAGAGAAACGGAGATGAGGAATGTTGTGAGTTGTCAAATATGTGGGAATGAAAAGAGATATGTAACGAATATGAAATAATATCCGGTGTAGATTTAGTCTTGAAGAAGTAGTACATTGATACTCCATTAATGTTCTTCGGAAGATGTTGGCTGCACAACTAATAAGGTTGTATATGATAGAGAAGGCCAAGATACAGTACTTTCATGAATAAACGCGCATATTATTTGGCATTAATTAGAGTAAGTTTTTGAAGAGTACCTTTCAGCAATATGAATTATAATATTATTTTCTACTGTCCTAAATGCTACACACACACACAGGTGCAAGAAGGCCCAAGCTTGACTACTCGGTGGCTGGAGTACACCTTCAAGAGACAGAAAATGAGAGAGATATATACATATAAATGGCATAGTAAGGGCAGCATATGCATTCTTATCAAATGTAAGGGTAGCCTTCAGGCACATGGACAAGGAAATGTTCAGAAATATTTATGTAACCTATGTGAGGCCAAAACTCGAATATGCAGCCCCCTTTTGGAATCCACACTTGAAAAAGCACATAGCTAATGATGAGAGGCTGAGGGAATTAGACTTCCCATCACTCGAAGCTAGAAGATTGAGGGGGGATATGGTGACAGTCTTTAAATTCCTTCAAGGTTATGATAGAGTGGATAGGGATCGATATTTTGATATGGCAGGCTCTAGAACTAGAGGTCATAGTTTGAAGATACTTTTTCAGTGTAAGAGTAGTTGATAATTGGAATTGGCTAAGCGAGGAGGTAGTTAATGCTATCTCAATCCATAGTTTTAAGGACAGGTATGATAAGTATCACTAAGTCTAAAATGGAACCGATCAGGAGACGGGAAGATACGAGCTCTGGGCTCTTTCCCGTAAGCACAATTAGGTATGTACAATTACGGAAAAGAGCCCAAAGCTCTAATCTTCCCGTCTCCTGATCGGTTCCATTTTATACTTAGTGATACTTATCATACCTGTCCTTAAAACTATGGATTGAGATAGCATTAACTACCTCCTCGCTTAGCGAATTCCAATTATCAACTACTCTTACACTGAAAAAGTATTTCCTTATATCCTGCAAAGAAGTGTTCTTACGAAGCTTCAAACTATGACCTCTAGTTCTAGAGCCTACCATATCAAAAAATCGATCCCTATCCACTCTATCATAACCATGAAGGAATTTAAAGACTGTCGCCATATCCCCCCTCAATCTTCTAGCTTCAAGTGATGGGAAGTCTAATTCCCTCAGCCTCTCATCATAACTGAGATTGCGTATTTCTGGCACCAGTTTCGTGGCATGTCTTTGAACTTTTTCAAGCATAGCTATGTACTTTTTCAAGTGCGGATTCCAAAAGTTAAAGTTAAAGTTTGCCGGTGTTTCAGTTCCGATATCCATCTGAGATGCTCCTCAGAACGTCAGCCGAGGCAAGTCCCCCCCCACTGTGGTAAAGTGTGTGTGTGTAACATTTAGGACAGTAGAAAATAATATTATTATTCATATTGCCGAAAGGTACTGAATGTGCTAAGTTTTTAGGAGTTAGCACACTACGAGCACTACTACCATCTCCCTCTGGTGAAGATATTGCGTACTGCTTACCTTTGGGATTCAAGACAGAAACGCCTTGAATGCCATGTAGGCATTGTTCAACAAGGTGTTACTTACAAGAGCAGTTATCTGACAAGCATAGAACGATTTCCATTTTATTTTTATTAACGTAATCTCCGTTGAAATGTAGTAAATGATTATAGATTTAAGAAAAGATGAGCTCATAAGCTGACTAGTTTCGCATCAATTAAGCTGACACATTTCTGTCGAGATGTTAACTAGAGGAAAAAATGCTTCAATACGGAAGTTAATATCACTGGTATACAAAAAGACCAATAATGCTCAATACTGCTCTAGTCAAGGTGTGATGTGCATTTCAAAATACAACTCACTTGCATTGTGAATATGATTACCTAAAGAGCATATTTCTCATGTTGAATATATTAAATCTTTCTATTCTTTTACATGAATGAGGTTGGAAGCAGGGCTGCCAATATTATTTATGCTGAACGTACCAAAATCTTCATGAAAAAGTACCAAAACTGGTGAAAACGTACCAAAATTTGAAAATTATAATAAAACATTAAATTTAGTGGTTTTACTCACTTTTTAAATTAAAATGAAGCTGCATCCTCTTCTCCTTCTTCCCTATTGATGCAATACCAATGTTTTCCGTTCAATTTACGGCAAAGTTCTCGTGGAGGGTTCCATTTTGTGCAATCGATGTCCTCCAGCATAGATTTAGATCGCATTAATGCATTTAGTGTTGCAGTTTGCAAAGAATTCCTGTTTTTAGTTTTTATGTTGTTAAGATTAGAAAAAATTCTTTCAGCAGCAGCAGAAGAATGCGGTAGTGACAAGAGCTCCATCATGAACTTAGAAAGGAATGGATATCTGTACTGATCGCCACACTTTTCTTCAGATACCGCATACCAAAATTTTTCAGGGAGTTTTTCTGATTTGAAAGAAACATCTTGAACAGACAATTCTCTCCACTCCGAATTAATAAGTTCATACTCTTCCTCTTTTACAAGATTGGAAAACTGAACTGCCAATGGTATTATTGATTTAGATTTACCTTCGAGGACATGGACTGGATCTAAATCTTCTAACAGCTCTAACTTATTGAACATACCGCATGAGAGGAAACGCTGCATCATTTGATTGGTTATGCTTACGTAAAAGTTGAGAATTTTCACTCTAAAATCTTTCAGGTTCGTAGGAGAAATTTCATCGGCATTTTTCAATAGGATGCTTTCTGCAGTAGCGCCAAAATACACATCATTTAAACTTATATAGTTTGAGGGATTGCCAACATTTATTTTGCTGATGTCGCTCGATTTCACTAACTCTTGTTTAATGAAATTATTCATTACGGCTTTCATCCCATCACTAATAGATTTTTTTTAAGTGTGAATTCTGAATGATTCTGCTTGGAATTCTAAATTAAGCTTATTTACTAATGGTAAAATGTACGCGAGAAAGGCAAAATACATCTTTGTCAAGGGATCTTGTAGACTTGCTAATATTCTCGTAGCAGAGGCAAAACCATCTTCTGACGAGGCAGATGTAAAGAATAACGTTAGTGCTCCCCATTGCTCTAAAATCCTATGCACGACTTGCTCTAACGAAAGCCATCTTGTGCAACTAACGCTATGTTTGTTTGTTTTTTATCATACAGATGTTTTATTTATTCAAACATGAACATTTTTATTGATTTACAAGCACAATTTTAAGAATTTGTAGCTTTTTTTTCTAAAACGTACCCAAAATTGACTCTTGGGGCTGTCGTCGTACCAAAAGTACAACAAGAAGACATTTGAAGCAAAACGTACCAAATTTGTACGAACGTACCAATTTTGGCAGCCCTGGTTGGAAGCTGTCTCTTCACCCCCCCCCCCCAAGAAATCTCAACCCAGAGCATTCCCCTGTTATCCCGAAAATTAAGAAAAAAATTCCAAAACTGGCAACTGTTAAGCTACAGGCGTTACTTAGAACTTTAAAGGTAGGCCTTGTTTGATATATTCGAACTACACTTAATTACAGAGTAGCAACATGAAATTAAATTATCACACTACATTAGTAGCAAATATTTGACGGACAACCCTCCTCTCCCCTCCGTAAATAAGTTATTGTCATGTTGTTATTGCTATACTGTTGGCATCGTTTACAAGTGAAAAGCTTTTGTGAGAATTATTCAATTTTTTTTGTCGTTTTAAAAATATTTCGTTCAAATCGCTGCCAGTGAATCTTGCTCTATTTGGGCGATTATTAGGCTTATCTAATAGATAAAAATAAAATATATATATATATATATATATATATATATATATATATATATATATATATATATATATATATATATATATATATATATATATATATATATATATATATATATATATATATATATATATATATATATATATATATATATATATATATATATATATATATATATATATATATATATATATATATATATATATATATATAGACAATAACTGCTTTCCTTAGTAACTGGAAAGTGTAATAACTCCTTAATTCTGAAACTTCTTAAAAATAAAATAATATAAAGAGCAGTGTGAGAGAGAGAGTTGAGGCGTGCCCTTCCTTTATCACCTCTTATCCCTTTTATCAGTACTAAACAGGAATAGGCAGTAACGTAATAATATCAGAGTGAAGTCCGCCTGCTGCAAGTGTGCATGTGAAATTTCATAGTATATACTAAATTAATCTTCGGGTGTCTTTAAGATAATTCAAACATGACTCGTGAGTAATATTTAAAGATAGTGCTTCTGCATACTTAGTGTGTGTATCGTAAGGACGATGATGATAGGATGGGATAGGAAAGGCGGGGGAAGAACAGTGACGGCGTCGAGTGAACTCTCTTTAGCATTATTCAGGGTGTCATCACTGAAGAGAGGGGGATATAGGATGGGAAGGATTGGGGGGGGATAAGCACGAAAATTAAAGAAGGAAGAGATGAATAGAGAGGGGCAGACCCTCGTGATAAGTTTTGATTAAAATTCCAATTTAACTACAGCTTAACATTATCTCATTGCCCAGACATGACTCCCTTTAGTTATTATTTAAAGGTTTGCATTCTTGGTGAGCTCTGCTATTATTTGATTGATTAGTAATAAAACTGCTATATAACCACACACACACACACACACACAGTCTTTAAATTCCTTCATGGTTATGATAGAGTGGATAGGGATCGATATTTTGATATGGCTGGCTCTAGAACTAGAGGTCATAGTTTGAAGCTTCGTAAGAAAACTTCTTCGCAGGATGTAAGGAAATACTTTTTCAGTGTAAGAGTAGTTGATAATTGGAATTCGCTAAGCGAGGAGGTAGTTAATGCTATCTCAATCCATAGTTTTAAGGACAGGTATGATAAGTATCACTAAGTATAAAATGGAACCGATCAGGAGACGGGAAGATACGAGCTTTGGGCTCTTCCCCGTAAACACAATTAGGTAATCAATTAGGTAATACACACACACACACACACACACACACACACATATATATATATATATATATATATATATATATATATATATATATATATATATATATATATATATATATATATATATATATATATATATATATATATATATTTATTTTTTTTTTTTTTTTTTTTTTTGAGTAAAGGAGAAAAAAAAAAGATTTAGTAGTAGAGAAAGTACAGAAATGATTTTTTTTTTTTAAACCAAGTTTGTTTCTATTTTGATAGTATTTGTTAAGAAAAGTTCAGTGGGAGAGATAGATCAGAATGGTTAATTATTTACACACTATACACTATTTATTTTTTTTCTTTGCCCGTGTACATTCACATTGCATACCAAATGTACACTTGCAATATTTAGGGAGTTTGTAGGAAGTTCTCGAGTTTTTGCTTTATCTGGTATATACCGGTTGTGGTGGATTTCCTGATAATATTGGGGAAATTCTTTTCCACCAGGAATGGTCACTGTTTCTTTCATTATTTAAGATATTTGTTTCCTGGAGTAATTCTTGAAAGTCCATTTCCATTCTTCCCCAGGTTTTAGATGCCAATTTAAATATGTATTTAGTGCCTCGACTTCAAGGCTGTTGTGAATCTCTTCCATTCTCTCTACATATGGTGGTGTTTCAGAGACAATTCTCCTTAACTTTATATTCTGGATGGCTTGGAGTTTTAAAAGGTTAGATTTGGATAATATGCACATCGGTATTGGAGGGTATATTAATATAGGTCTTATTAAAGTTTTGTATAAAGTGACTCTATTTTTGGTTTTTAGCTGGTTAAATCTTCTTAGCTTCGTTGATACCATTTTACACTTTATTAATCTATTGTTTATGTGTGGCTTCATCCCTGTTTTGTTTAAAGTTAGACCCAGGGTTTTCAGGCTATTGGAGAAATTTATGCTATTATTATTATCACATCCGATGGTTTATAAGCTGAAACAGATAAAAGTTGGAATTTGTTAATATTGGTTTTAATTTTCCATTTTTTCTCGTAGTCATTTATTTTTATTATTTCACGTTGAGTTATTCTTGCCAAATAGTTCTTATTATGGTCAGTAATTATTTGGGTAATGTCATCGGCGTATATAATTATTGTGCATCCTGGTTCTGGTTTTCGTATATCTCTTGTAAAGATAGCATAGAGAAGCGGATTCAGATTCGATCCTTGGGGAACACCTGCTCTGAGTTCAAATTAAGTTCCCATGTGTTCGTTTATTTTAATAACTGACTTTCTGTTAGATATAAAGTCTGACAGAATTTTTGTTATTAATGGGGGTAACTGAAGCTCTATAATCTTAAATCTAAGTCCATCTCTCCATACTTTGTCAAAAGCAGAGGAGATGTCTCTGCTCAAAACATTGCACTTTCTCTTGAGACGTTGTGAGATGGCTATTTTCTCGTATATATACGTTAGAGCTGTATGTGTGCCCCTGCCTCTTCTGAATCTGTGTTGGTTGGGGGGAAAAAGGTCATTTAATTCTAAATAATTGTATACTCGGGAGTGTATTATTTTTTCGAATATTTTCCCTGGTACTTTTATTGGACGATAATTTTCGGCTAAGGTAGTGCTTTTCCCGGGCTTATTAGATTACTATTAATACCAGAAGGGTGCAAGGTAGGAATGGACAAGCGGTGGTTCCTTATGCAAGTAATATACAGAATATATTAACTAAAGAATTTTCCAATGTAATTTTGTAATCATTTTATAATTGTAAATATTGTATATTTGACATTTAAAAAAAGAAAAAAAAAGTTAATTTATTCTAGAGTACAACATATTCGACGCCTCAGTGCCCCCCACCCTATGACTATCAAAATCTATGATCTGTTTGTGCCCCTGGAAAAGTACCGACTGAACTATCTGTCTGCCTCGGGGATTCTTGAAATACCCCATGGGCAGGACGTGTCGTGTAATCCAGTTCTGCCAATAAACTTCAGGTTCAAAGAGGAGTCCCTCCTCTTTGGGGAGGGGCTGTTTCAGCAGGCCTATTGAACAGAAGAAGTTCTAAATCGCCCGCGGTCATTGGGGCATCTCTTTCCAGGGCGTGTACATACATATAGGTCATATGTTTACAACCTTTGGTGGTGTTTTCGAGGACCGAGGGTCCCTTATATTTTAGGCCTCTTGGGGTGCATGGTGCCAGAAATTAGTTCCACGTGTCTAGCCATAAATCTTGGTGGTAACAAGGGAAATCAAGGCCTGGACCCAAAACCCAATAGAAGTGAGAGCATGTAATAAAACATCTGTGCCCTCCACTGTTACTCCTCAAGATTTGTTACAAGTTTCAGATCCTGGCTTCAGCAGGCTTTCATGTGATTTCAGCAAGACTTCAGTCATGTGACATCCCCCTCAGCCAAACTGAAATATCTTTATTTCAGCAGGGGCATGGGTTATCTTTTGAGAGCTCTTTTATATATCCTAGCTGACATTAGTTTACAATAAAAACTGGGCCGAATTATTTAAGCCATTATCTAAGAATTCCTATTTCTATGAACTTCTAAACAGATTACAGGAACATAGCATTATTCTTATAGCTTAATAATAATCTTACAGACGAACTTGTCTGGACGATCTAGAGCATGCAGGGCGTCTATTTCCTTGTGGGAAATCTTTAATACAAATATATTCCTATACTTAAGAAAAAAAAATAAACTTAATCATTATGATTACAGTATATAACTAATCATTATCAAACATTAATTAAGATCAAAAGCCAGTTTAGATCATAATGTTACTTTATCTATTTCTCTCCGTTTTTTCAAAAGCTTTAGAAAATTTGGTTAGTTACAGTAAGAATATGAATCATGTAGAACATTAGCAAACAAATTATGTAGAGTATTAGCATGTATGAACATTTATAATGTGATAGTCAATAACATAATATTATAAATGTAGGTTTAGCATGCACAATCAATAAAGGGAAATTATTATAAGAAACCTCATCCTATAATTTCTATTCCTATCATGTTACTATGGGGCATTGATTTGTCTTAAAATTAGGGCTTAAAACTAATTCTTCTGTTCTTGGAGGAACGTTTCTTCCTTCATGTCCTCCAGGCGCTGTCAAGGACTATGGGGTTTGCTCTTCTCTTGATCTCATCAACTCGTTTACGTGGCTTCTAAGGCGTTATTAAGATGTTTTAATAGACTTCTGTTTCCTCTCCCTTGCTCACGAAATTCTTCCCAGGCGTTATATAACGGTATCCTTGTTTCCTCTCGTTTTCACTCCCCTGCCATACTCTTCATTGCAGGCCCAGGTGTGTACACATACCACGAATTCTCTTCCTCCTCTGAAGACTGGCAAGACAAAACGGAAGGCGATCGATGCATCTGTACTGAACCCCTCCAGCCAGGCTTCATCCCATCCCTTAGGTGGGTCTTGACTATAACCACCCCTTTTCGGACACCTGTAATGTCACAGTGGTTTTCTCTTCTGTAGCTGCAAAACACGTGTACATATGAAGCAGATTCTCAGGTCGAAAATTTGAACCTATGTCACTAATACAGTTGTAAGAAAGGCTCCCTATGACTTCGGGGTACAAACAATGGCCATATGTCGGTAATCCGGGGCCATATTTCGCCTCCCCTGCAACTGCAAGTGCTTGCAATCTCTATTCAATGGGCATCAGGGACTTGTTTGAGAGAGAACAAAATCTAAAGACTTTTAGAACTTGCAGGTCGGGGCTGCCTGGAAATAGGGTGGTAATGGAAAGTATGTGTCTACACCATTGGATTATTTTTCCAAGATACTTAGAAACTTAGCTGAGAAACTGATACAGAACATTACTTTACTATCGGTATCAAAAAGAATAATCATTAAATGCTGAGGAAAACCACTAAAGAAATATTCTTATTAGCAGTGACTACAGTAATATCAAGCATGAATTCAGATAAAAGATACAAATCATCAGGCTACTGCTGATTGCACTGCAAAAATAATAATTAACCAAAAGCCATTGAGAGATAGCAACAATAAAAGCCAACATAATAATAAGATTACTAATAATCATGATCAGAATAAGAATAATAAAAACAAAATAAAAATACTAAATCAGGAATAGCAATATATATACAATTGAGACTGGCATTCAGGGTAAGAACTGAGTTCTACACTTATATTTCATAGTAATGCTCATTCTAACACAGTCTCTTTTACTACTCGTATTCCTGCAGTCATAATATATATATATATATATATATATATATATATATATATATATATATATATATATATATATATATATATATATATATATATATATATATATATATATATATATATATATATATCTGGAGCATAAGCGGCAACTTTTGTGTTCCCCAATTTGTCAATGGGAGTTTTATCTACTCTAAACAGTTGCGATATGTGGCAAAAATATTTATGCAAAAGTCGGTACTACCGATGTGTTATCAGTATTTATGCAATAACAGCATGCAAAAATTTATCAACTGAAATAAAATGTAGGCACAATTATCGCCTAGCTTTGCTAGAAAAAACAAAACAAAAAAAAAGTATCAATGATGGCAACATTTTCTTAGCATCGGAAGGAGCACATGTCAGTCTCAGAGTAGAGTGAAAGATAGGAGAGAGAGAGAGAGAGAGAGAGAGAGAGAGAGAGAGAGAGAGAGAGAGAGAGAGAGAGAGAGAGAGAGAGAGAGAGAGAGAGAGAGAGAGAGAGATAACTATGGGAAGGGGGAGAAAAAAGGGTTGACTGGGCAACCTTGAAATGAAAAATGTAAAGTAGTTAAAATGGGTACTATAAAAGACAATACTAGTTATAAGCTAAATAACCATGAAATCATGAGTTCTCAGTGTGAAAGGGATTTGGGAGTTCTTGTGAGTAGTAGTCTTAAGCCAAGAGAGCAATGCACAGCAGTCAGAAATAAAGCAAACAGAATTTTAGGATTTATCTCAAGAAGCGTTAGCAATAGGACGGAAAAAGTTATTTTGCAGCTCTATCTTGCATTAGTTAGACCCCATTTAGATTATGCTGTGCAATTCTGGTCACCCTATTATAAAATGGAAATTGAATCCTTGGAGAGAGTGCAGCGAAGAATGACCAAGATGATACACAATATCAGAAATCTACCATATGAGGACAGATTAAAAAAACTTAATCTACATTCTCTAGAGAGGCGAAGAGTTAGGGGGGATATGATTGAAGTGTATAAATGGTTTAAAGGGATTAACAAGGGAGATATTAGTAAAGTTTTAAAAATTCATGATCAAACCAGAACTCGTAATAATGCATTTAAGCTTGATAAATTTAGGTTCAGAAGGGAAATTGGTAAAAATTGGTTTGGTAATAGAGTAGCTGATGCATGGAACAAGCTTCCTAGTAGGATAGTAAATGCCAATACCTTAGACACCTTCAAATGTAGATTAGATAGACATATGACAGAGGTAGGGTGGGTATGAATAGGTTAGTGCTTATTAGAAAAATCATAAACATAAAAATAGAATAAATAAGTAGAGTAGAATAGAATAGGTTAGACATGCTGAAAATACAATTCAAAAATGGAGCTGCCTCGTGTGTGCCAGTAGGCATGTTGCAGTGTCCTCTATTCTTATGTTCTTATGTTTTTATGTACTTCACGGTTTCCACCCGCATGGTCGGGTGAGACGGGCTTCCTTCCTTTACCTGCACTTAAAAATTTAAAAAAAATAAATTATCGCGGAGTATTCCTATATAACAAAAGAATAAATAACCAAATGAAAGTGAACAAACGTGAGCAATGACTATTGGTAGAGTTTTACGTTTATTGTCAGAGTGCTATTTTTATTCCCCAATTTAACAGAAAAACAAAAGAACTTGGTGTACAACTGCAGAAACCTCGAAGCATAAGTCCATTCCTTTCTGTTTAATATTGCAAAGGACTTTACTGAAAAAGCATACACATCCTTATCTATATGACAAACTTTTTCTTGCTATAAATCAGAGGGTTGAGTCGAAGCGCACACTCTCTGTAAGGCAACATATCACTGATGAATTAAAGCAAAGTACTACAATCATATGTGACAATATCTCTACTACTATCAGCAAAATTACAATTATCTTTTCTTAATAATCAACTTAAAAGGGCTTAAGTATTATTATTTTTAAATTTCAAACTCAACATATAAGCTTTAAGAATTTCAGTTATCTTAATTAGCTCAAATGTAATTAATTTCAAGACAGTGATAGTAATTAACAATAATTATCTCTAGCTAATCTTTTTCAAAACTCTTTAATTATAATATATATCAAAGGGATAAAGATATTAAAGGTTTTTATTCTTCACACAAAAACTATATAACAAAAACGGGAATCTGAAAAAATATAAAACGTCTGTCTCTGTGGATGCAATAATAAAAACAAAAATCATTTTTCATTCGCACATTAAAGAATGCATTTTGCTTAAGTTTCATAATCTCGTAAGGAGTTGTACAGGGACAACTAAAACAGAGAATATATATATTCTGCTACTATCTCGAATTTGACTTATTTGAATTACTATACAACAGAATTACCTCCGGACACAGGGGGAAGTTCGACATATAACTGTTCTGTCTGTTTGCTCATACTTACGCATGGTTGGGTACTTTTATTATTACCCTCCCTTTTATTACTTTATTTTTCTCTGCTCTTATACTGCCCGAGGTTTGACTTCAGGGCTACGGCTGACTAGCTTTTTTTTTTTTTTTTTTTAAGAGTGTGACACCGGGACAGGCAGAAACTGCCCTCATCAACAAAAGCCCGGGCACGAGAAAATGCCAAGACGAAGGAAAAGAAAAAGGTCACACAAAGGAAAACGACAGACAGAAAAAAACAGTCAAAGTAAAGAGGACCCAGAGATATGGAGGACTAGGCTCTGAGATGATGATAGATCTGCTTTTTGAAGGATGAAAGGTCATAAGAATTTGGAAAGACATAAGGAGGAATAGAGTTCCAGAGTCTGGAGGTAGATGGGAAGAGGCGGTCGCTGCACCGACCAATCCGCGAGCTACAAATCTCCACACAGTACCTGTGAGATGAGGCCGCTTGGCGAGTGTTACACGGCCTCGGAAGTGGAGGAGGGATGCAACTCGCCAACTCATCAGAGCAGCGATGGAAGTAGTAAGGATAGAAAAGCGAAAGGGAAGATACCTTACGGCGAAGAGAGAGAGAATCCAGGTTAGAAGTAAGAGAAGGATCATTAATGAGTCTGACGGCCTTAGATTCAACCCTATCAAGAAGATAAGTAAAGGAAGAAGCACCCCAGATGTGTGAGCAGTATTCTAAGCAGGGGCGGATAAGACCTTTGTAAATTTTAAGTAATTGCAATGAGGAAAAGTAATGACGAAAACGAAACAAAACCCCCAATTTTTTGGATGAAGATTGAGAAATTTGGATTATGTAATTCCTCCAAGACAAGTTAGAGGCTATATGGATTCCTAATATATTGATAGAGTCAAGAGGGTAAATTTCATTAGTTTCGAAGACAATAGAGTTATCAGGAGGAGAAGAAGATAAAGAGATAGCCAGAAACTGTGTCTTGGAGGCATTGAATTTAACTAAATTTTGAGTGCCCCATTCAGATACTCTCTGCATATCGGAGTTAAGAGTAGAAGAAAGAGTGATACGAGATTGATTACGAGTAACAGATGAAGGTTGTGAAGAAAAGGCAGAGGAAAAGTGAAGAGTAGAATCATCGGCAATGGCATGAAGAAGAGAGGAAGATGGGGACTGTAGAAGATCATTGATGAGGAGAAGGAAGAGAGTAGGCGAAAGAACAGAGCCCTGTGGAACACCACTGTGCTAGATGTCACGCCATCAACAACTACAGATATTGAATGGTCAGTAAGAAAACTGGAAATCAGAGAACAGAAAGAAGGGGTAAAGCCATAGGCAGGGAGTTTGGCCAACAGAGCCTTGTGCCAGACTCTGTCAATAGCTTAGAGATATCAAGGGCGCCGGCAAAGGATTCCCCATAGTTCCTCAGAGAAGATGACCATACATAGTAAGATAGGACAGGAGATCACCAGTGGATCTTGCCTTGCGGAAGCCGTACTGGTGATCGGAGATAAGTGAGTTAGATTCAAGGCACTTCAAGAAGTGAGCATTGAGCAAAGTTTCAAAAACTTTAGCAATAGAGGAGGTTAGAGCAATAGGTCGGTAGTTAGAAGGAATAGAGTGGTCACCCTTCTTAGGAACAGGTTGAACTAGAGCATGCTTCCAAGATGAAGGATAGATACTGGTTGACAGAATGAGGCGAAAAAGACGGCAAAGCACGTGAGCCAGTTCATCTGCATACTCCTTAAGGAACCTTGCAGGGATACCATTGGGACCAGATGCCTTGTTTGTCTTTAGCGAGCAAAGAGCCTTATGAACTTTGCGTTAAGAAAGGATAAGGGAGGTCATAGGGTTAGAGAGGGGAAAAGACTGAGGAACATGTGCACTGGAATCACTGATAGAAGAGTTGGCAGAAAAATGAGAGCCAAAGAGAGTGGCTTTGTCAGTGGGAGAGCAAGCTATAGAACCATCAGAAGGAATGAGAGGGGGAAAGCTTGAGTTACAGAAGTTTTTGGAGAGGTTTTTGGCTAAGGACCAGAAGCATTTGTCAGTGGGAGAGGAGTTAAGATCATCAACTTTTCTTCTTATAAAGGAAGCCTTAGACCTTTGAGTCTGAGCTGTACAGCAATTCCTAGCTATAATAAAAGCAGAGTGAGTTAAATCGGAAGGAGAGGCTTGGTAAGATCGGTTAGCCTGATTCCTAGCCTGGATAGCCATGGAGCAGGCACGGTCAAACCAAGGTTTAGGGGGAGAGAAAGTTTTTGTAGAAGAGGGGATGTACGCCTCCATTCCCGCGGTCATGATCTCGGCAACTTTTACAGCTACCCGATCAGGGTTGCGGGACCAAAAGCAGTAGTCATCCCATGGGAAGTCAAAGAGAAAGTTACGCAAATTTTCATGTTGGGTTCGCTCGAAGTGCCAAAGGCGGCGTTGAGTAGGAGGGATTGGTGGTGGGAGAGCGAAAATGGAAGACACAGAGATCATAGAGTGGTCAGATTTACCAAGAGGGGAAAGCACAGAATAAGAGTAGTTTGAAGGGTTAGAAGTAAAAAATAGGTCAAGAGTGTTTGCAGCATGTTCGTGATGATCAGGAACGCGAGTAGGATCTTTGATAATTTGCTCCAGATCATGAGTAATAGAGAAAGCAAGGGCCTGGCTTCCTCCCACATCAGTGTGAGAAGAACGAAGCCACTCACTGTGGTGTACATTGAAGTTTCCAATGTAGAGAACTTCGGCATGTGGGTGAGAAGATAGCAAGGACTCATGGTACGAGGAGAGATATTCAAAGAGAGATACAAACTCGGTGGAGTTGGAGAACAGTAGCAGAAGCAAAGGAGGTGCGCGTGTGGGCGTTGTTTTCTCCCTTGTTCCTTTGGCTTCTGGATCAACTTCTGCTCTCTCAAATATGGGAAACGGTTGTGTGACATTCTTGTTGTCAATTCGTGTCAGCTCACACTCTTTCTGTATGACCCAGCTGAAATAATTTTGATGAACATTATCATGGCTAAAACCTTCAAAGTTTTATTTTATATATCCAACATATCCCTTCGGACAAATAATGTATACTGCAGCTAGCAAAAAAATAAAGAATCATTCATAGACTCACATCCTTTATCGCACAATATCTACCTTGGTGGAGTAGGGGACAAAAAAAAAAATAAAACAAACTTGGCATCTCAACCATATCTGGGCAGGTGGAGAATCTCTTCTCAAAAATATCCCTCAATAGATATCGCAACAGATACATCACCTCCCATAAAAATACGCTGATATGGCCTGCGCAAAGACCCAGCGGAGCAGGGGAACGATCCTCGCAGACTCCTCCCCCACCATGCGTCCCAACGGTCTTTCCCGCGATTTCACCCACTAGAACAACCCCCCATCATACCCCCTGTGTTGAATATATTTCAAGACAGTTTATTTCAACATACATTATGTAGGTGTTGTTTTGCATATAGTTTCGTTTATTGTAATGTAAGTGCATGAATGTATACTTTTAGACTTAGTATGTGTACTTATTAATTTCTATCATGTATACACATATAGTCGTATGTATAATGTGTAGTTTATTATGAAGGCTGGCTGTAGCAGACTTGGAGAGAGGAATGTAGGTCACTAATGGATTTTAGCCATCAACCCTTCACCTCCTTGATAACGCTTATTGCCTCGCCTGTTTAAACGAAGAAGCGTTACAAAAACGTTAGTTGCTGTCATGAGATGCTACGAGGCACTCATTTTTACTGTGTTTATTGACAGTACTTTAAGTTTATTCTCAGTTGTCCTCGTGAGATGCTACGAGACACTCATGTTTGTGACGTAATTATAATGTGTGAAAGCAGTCGTAATTAATATTTATGAAATACATTTGCTACCGCGATTATTGATGGTGCATATATGGACCACAAAAAGTTTGTTGTTCTCGTGGGGCGTTACGAGACACTCAAGTAGAAGAACGTGATAGAGATCCGTGGATCAGAAGATACGTTTTTGTTTCGGAGTCCCGTGATTGCTGACGACATCAGGGTTATCGGGATAGATGAGTACAGATGTATTTAATTTCTAACAATATTTACAACTACGTGTGAGGGACAGAATGAGCTCATTTTATTGAACACTCATAGGTAGAATGTATGTTAGAAAATTTATTATTTTGTATGAGGAAGTTTTAATTTAAGGTGAGGAGAGTTTATTTAACTATTCACATATCAACAGTTCATAAACCCCCCTTATAAAATATTAGCATGTATGTCTATGCATGTAATATTAATTATATTTATTGGTTGAGGATATAATTTTGAGCCGTGTCAGGATTTCCGAATTTAGGGGGTTATAAGATCGAAGGGTAATAACACACAGGAAATCCTCCACAGCTTTTGGTCATTCAAACCAGATGAGAATTGGTGTGGTAATGGTGAAAATAGTGTACATTTTAGATAAACTCCCACCTTGTAAGAAGTTAGTGTAAAACTCTACGGTTAAAATCACCCATATTTCAGCGGAAAAAAAAGGAAGAGCATTGCATGTATTTGCATGAATATTGCAAATATAACTTTGAAAGTTAAGTAGTTGTTGAAATAAATAAGAGTATCTTTTTCCCGTGTGGATAAAGTGTTTCTCTCTCTGTGGAAACGAAATATACTTTCGAAGTTGAGCGTCCATTAAGTAATTTGGATATTAGTACCCAATTTTGGCTGGGTGAACAGTGGTTTTTAGGGATTTGTGTGTTTACATATTTCCCACTTAACGATGTTTAGAATGTCATATTGATTCCTTTGTTTACGTAAATACACAGAAGGTAGTGACCCACCTACTGCTAGGTGCACAGTGTCGTTTATTTGAGGAACAGTGTGCTTTGCATTACACTTTCCATTTACTGTTGCTGACTTAACAGTGTCGTTTAATTGATGAATAGTGTGTTTTACACTCTGAGGATTGACGTCATAATTGACGGACTTAAATAACTGTATGTTATTATCTTAAATTTTGGAAGATTGTTCTTTCATACTCTTTACAGAGTGATTGTTTGTTGCATTGTGGATGCATAAAGAAGATCGTGGATTCTTTGATGATAAAATTGCATCAACAATTTGTTTGTTGTTTTATGTTCTATTCACTTTCTCAATATGTCGGTTAAACCTGAGGCATTAAAATGCCTTCGGGAATTGGTTCAACGTGATTGTGTTCAGTGTCAAATAGAACTTGCCAAATATGATGAGACACTTGTTGTTAATTATTTAGAAAGATGTCATCATACGCTAACAGAAAGATTCGGAAGATATGATAGGAAATATGAAGAATATGTCGAGAATAAGCCCCTTATAAGGGATTCTGAAGAGGAGGATACAGAACATGACAATCTAGCTGAGACATTAAATGATATTAGCTTAGCTGTCCTAGAACGGATTCGTAAGTTAGGAACTAAGAAGAGTACTGGAGCTCCTAGTTCCGAGAGTTCAAGCCTCCCCAGTGGGCAACCCACACCTAAATTTCCTAAAGTAAAAATACCGCAGTTCTCTTGAAGCTATGATGAATGGAACGAGTTTTGGGATACGTTTAATAGTTTAGTACATAATACTTCTATGCCAACTATGACAAAGTTTACCATCTTGAGAAATGCCATTAAAGGAGATGCAAAAGACACCATTAAGGGATATCCTGTTGCTAGTGAGAGTTAAGACGAATGCATTCAACAGCTACAAGCTGTTTATGCCAGCAAGGACAGGATTGTGCGATATTTAATGAGGAAATTGGTAAAAATACCAACTCCCTCTTCTAATTATTCATCACTTTTTAAGTTCAAGCAGGAAGTAGAAGCCATTACTCGAAGTTTGAAAAATTATAGAGACATGAATAATGCTGATTGAGTGTTTTCAGACCTCGTGATGATGAAATTACCAGAAGGTGTTGAGAACTGGATTAGCATGAAAATAGACACAAAATATCCTACATTCGAAACTCTCTTGAAGGAACTGGGAAAATATGTATATTATATAGAAGGCAACATCACTAAAGGTAACACAAAGGGAGAGACCCAAACCTCCCAGAGAGATGAGACCCAGTTCTATAAAAAGAATGTGGGTAGTTATGGTGCTACTGCAAAGGTAGTAAATAGTAAAACAGAATGTGTATTCTGTGGTTGGCAAGGTCATAAGTCTGAACAGTGTAATAAAGTA
Organism: Halocaridina rubra; assembly: GCA_037179515.1. Classification (NCBI taxonomy): domain Eukaryota; kingdom Metazoa; phylum Arthropoda; class Malacostraca; order Decapoda; family Atyidae; genus Halocaridina; species Halocaridina rubra. The sequence goes on from JAXCGZ010007997.1 coordinate 19,646, forward strand.
GTTAGTATAAAAGAATGCAGAGACAATAACAAATGTCTGAGATGTATTCATTCAGGGCATTATGCAAATGAATGTTACACTCAGTTAAACTGTAAGAAGTGTAAGAAAAATGGTCATCATGCAGCCTTATGTTATGAAAAAGAGTCCAAATTTCGTAGAAGGCTTGAAGAACCTACATTTCTGAATGAACAGTCAGGAAATGGTTCAAATTTAGATGAGTCAAGCAATGAGCAAGAACATTCTGACTCAGAAAAGGACAAGAAACATGTTGGTGTGATGACTATGAAGGCAGTACAAAGGCAGATGGTGAAGCCGAGTTTACCTTCATGTGCTCTGCCTACTGCAAGTTGAAAAATAAGCAGCTCAAAGGGAAATCTTTGGGTAAATACTAGGTTATTCTTTGATACAGGTTACCAGTGTTCCTTTATAACTAGGGAAGTAGCTGAAAGGCTTAAATTAAGCCCAGTAGATGAAATGTCTCTGGTATTGATGCATTTCGTTCTGAGACAAAGAAAGGAAGTTTTCCTGTTGTAAATGTAATTATCAAATTGGGGAAAAGAAGAGCCAGAGTTAAATTACTCGTAGTTGATGACATGGTAATTAGCATCCACACCCCAGGACTAGCAAAGGCTGCAAATGTGTTAAAGTCTAATGGTCACAATTTGGCTGATGAAGATATTTATAGTGATGTACTGGAGAACATTGGCATTGTTATTGGTGCCTTACATTTTAGTCAGTTTGTTAGTGGTATTAACAAGTGGGATGTCTATACTTTGATGGAAACACTGGGTGGTGTCATGTTGTATGGCCATATTCCTCGTGATACTCAACATGGTTCCAGTAGTGTACAAAACCAACTTGTTATACGAGTAGGAACACAGTTATTGCCTACTACAACACAAGAGTTGATTGATGAGGCCATAAAGCCAGTTAATAAGTTGTTGAGTGAAGAGGCCATAGAGCCTGTTAATAAGTTGTTGATTGAAGAGGTCATAGAGCCTGTTAATAAGTTGTTGATTGAAGAGGCCATAGAGCCTGTTAATAAGTTGTTGCTTGAAGAGGCCATAGAGCCTGTTAATAAGTTGTTGATTGAGAAGGCCATAGAGCCTGTTAATAAGTTGTGGGAGCCAGAGAGTATTGGAGTAAAGCAAGAAGTGCATTATGAAGATAAACTACACTTAGAAGTTTTACAGATTCTATTCCCTTGAAGCCTATCCACACTCCTCTCCTACACAATTTTCAGAGTGCCTTTGGACAAATGAAGTCTCTAATAGAACAGTTGGAGGAAGTATTGGAGAATGTTCATGTGGGTAATTTGTTGGATGCTTGTACCAGTGAAGAGAAACAGTTTGATATATGCAATACTGCAGATGTAGACTGGAAAAAGGCCAAAATATCACTGCAAGCATTGAATTCCAACAATGCAACACTTCAAAGGGTACTGGAGCAGCGCCTTTCTGAAAAATCTAGATCTCCTAAAGAAACAAGCTTTAGTTTAATCTGGAATGTTAATACAGACAAGTTGTCTTTGAAAGGTCTGAAGGCTAGAGAAGATGTGTTGACCAAACTTAAACTTCTGTCACTGGTGGGTATATTTTTGGACCCATTAGGTCTAATATCACCCTTAATAAGAAGAGGAAAAATTCTTAGTCAGAGAGCTTGGTCTGAAAAGCTCTCATGGGAATATGTTGTCAGAAGTATACAAAGAGGATTCATCAAATTATGAAAGATCTGAATGTCAAGCTGCCCAAAGGGTTGAAGAATTGTGGGCACGCTTAATCATAGATGATAAATTGTAGTACTGATAGGGGAGACCCCCCATTTTTTCTTTTTTGGAGGGGCCCAGGATGTCTTGAATATATTTCTAGACAGTTTATTTCTACGTACATTATGTAAGTATTGTTTTGCATATAGTTTCGTTTATTGTAATGTAAGTGCATGAATGTATACTTTTAGACTTGGTATGTGTACTTATTAATTTCTATCATGTATACACGTATAGTCGTATGTATAATGTGTAGTTTATTATGAAGGCTGGCTGTAGCAGACTTGGAGAAAGGAATGTAGGTCACTAATGGATTTTAGCCATTAACCCTTCACTTCTTTGATAACACTTATTGCCTCGCCTGTTTAAATAAGAAGCGTTACAAAAAAGTTAGTTGCTGTCGTGAGATGCGACGAGGCACTCATTTTTACTGTGTTTATTGACAGTACTTTAAGTTTATTCTCAGTTGTCCTCATGAGATGCTACGAGACACTCATGTTTGTGACGTAATTATAATGCGTGAAAGCAGTCGTAATTAATATTTATGAAATACATTTGATACTGTGATTATTGATGGTGCATATATGGCCCACAAAAAGTTTGTTGTTCTTGTGGGGCGTTACGAGACACTCAAATAGAAGAACGTGATAGAGATCCGTGGATCAGAAGATACGTTTTTGTTTCGGAGTCCTGTGATTGCTGACGACATCAGGGTTATCGGGATAGAAGAATACAGATGTATTTAATTTCTAACAATATTTATAACTACGTGTGAGGGACAGAATGAGCTCATTTAATTGAACACTCGTAGGTAGAATGTATGTTAGAAAATTTTATTATTCTTTATGAGGAAGTTTTAATTTAAGGTGAGGAGAGTTTATTTAAATATTCACATATCAACAGTTCACAAACCCCCTTATAAAATATTTGCATTTATGTCTATGCATGTAATATTAATTATATTTCTTGGTAGAGGATTTAATTTTGAGATCGTGGTAGGCCTTTACTGAAGCCGTGTCAGGATTTCCGAATTTAGGGGGTTATAAGATCGAAGGGTAATAACACACAGGAAATCCTCCACACCCCCAGTCATTCATACTCATTCTCTCCCACTCTCGTTCATACTCTCAACTTATACTCTCCAAGTATTTCCCCTGAGATGCCTGTTTACAGCGCTGATTTCTTTCCCTCCCCACTCTGAAGGAGTGGGTGTGTGAAATCTCGGTCGGGCCGCGTGGTCACATGACTGCCTCACCAATCCTGGGTCCCTATCTACTCCCTTGAAGCAACGTTATGGTGACACTGAAAAACCCCCTTATTCTAGCACAGCACAAATTCACTCAAATTTACTGTTATTTTTGCCTGCATAGAGCGAAATTAAAAAAAACTCATATCTAAATAATATCGCAAAATTTCTTATTCTTCAAAATGGAATGCCACACTCATATTGTAATATCAATTTCTTCATCATAATACCATAAAAAGAACGATCTGTCATCTCTGTAAAATTTTTTTCTCACTCGATTTCTTACACTTTAAGAGATTAATATAAAAAATGACTTTACACGTACTTTAAATATCAAAGATCAGTACCATTACTATATCTGTATAATAACGAGGTTGGAAGATCGATTGGTCATTTCCGCATTCCTTTCTTGGAAATCATGAGTGATAAAAGAAAAACCTTAAAAGCGGATTCAGGTATATTTCTCACTATAATTCTTAAGTGCATTTTGGAGTATATAAAAATTCGACTACTTATATTCTATTTGTAGACTCTCTTAGTTTTCACTTTAAGGAATAAATATAATAATGATTTCACGTACATTAAATTTTTTCAGTTAAAATCAATAAATTCGCCTGTTTAATAATTAACTTAGCCATTAATGCAAATAAATTGAACACCCTTTAAATGCAATTTCTCATATTATTAAAATAATAAAAATAGTGAAGTTTATTACTGCTTATAGCTATTAGTGCAAGTTATCCATGTTAGTAATGGGTACAGAAATTCTACAGTTATTAATTTACTAAAGCCATACTCCCTCATAGGCAGGTTGGCGGAGTCAAAGCATAACTACAAGATAAAATGGCGGCATTCGCCGACCTCAATTTCTTTTACTAATTGTCCCATTACTCACTGGGTACAGATCACAAGTACTTAGCTATTTTGAGGAGGTGGTCCTGAAGAACTTCATGGCAGAAGGCAATGGAGGAGGGGGTTCTTCTCCCTTCTGGACGTAGGGGATTCCCGCAGCTTCTCCATCTCTCGCGTAGAATCGAAAAATCACCATCTTCTTGGCTGGATCCGTCGACATGTACTTTTGGCAAGGGGCTTTTTCACTCAAAGCCCCGGTCACACTTCGGCTCACTATGAGACCTCTTAGGAACCGATCCTTAAAAGTTTCATCATGTTCTCTGTTTGACCACTCGTCACTTCTCATCCACAGACCAAAGTGTTTCCGGAAGTCGGCCGCGGGAAATATGGACGGACATTCGAGATCTTTTACATTTGCTCTGTCAAAGTATAAAGGGGAATCTTTGACTTGAGGCACCTTTACAACCAGGGCACAGGGTGGGGGCATGGCCTGCTGCGTTCCCTGTGTCACCACGGGGCTCAGAGAGGCAGGCTGTTCATCGATGTTTGAGGCATCGGTTTCTCTGTCGGCGTTGACCAAGTTCCTTCTCGACAGAGCGGCGTCGGCGGGGGTTTGTAAGCGACGCACGTGCTCCTCCAATTCAGGAATTCTCCGGTGTTTGTCCTCATCGCTCATTTCCTGTACTGGGAGATATTGGATCTCTGCGTTTGCCATTCTACTTTTTTCTTTGCACGGGTTTCGTCTGAGATTGACTCTTCGTACCTATTCCGACGTGGGATTGTACCGCACTACCACCAGATGTCGTAAGGACTTAATCATTACATTACTATTAATAACAGAAGGGTGCAAGGTAAGAATGGACAAGAGGTGTTTCCTTTAAGTTAATTTATTCTAGAGTACAACATATTCGACGCCTCAATGCCCCCCACGCTATGACTATCAAAATCTATGATCTGTTCGTGCCCCTGGGAAAGTACTGACTGAACTCTTTGTCTGCCTCGGGGATTCTTGAAATACCCCAAGGGCAGGGCATGTCGTGTAATCCAGTTCTGCCAGTAGACTTCAGGTTCAAAGAGTAGTCCCTCCTCTTTGGGGAGGGGCTGTTCCAGCAGGCCTATTGAACAGAAAAAGTTCTAAATCGCCCGCGGCCATTGGGGCATCTCTCTCCAGGGCATGTACATACATATAGGTCAAACGTTTGCAACCTTTGGTGGTGTTTTCGAGGACCGAGGGTCCCTTATATATTAGGCCTCTTGGGGTGCATGGCACCGGATATTAGTTCCATGTGTCTAGCCATAAATCTTGGTGGTACCAAGGGAAAACAAGGCCTGGACCCAAAACCCAATAAAAGTGAGAGCATGTAATAAAACATCTGTGCCCTCGACCGTTACTCCTCAAGATTTGCTACAAGTTTCAGATCTTGGCTTCAGCAGGCTTTCATGTGACTTCAGCAAGACTTCAGGCATGCGACATGTGCATTTACCAAACTGTGCTTACTGTAAAGAGCCATGTGCTCGTAACTCCCTGTCTCCTAAATATATATATATATATATATATATATATATATATATATATATATATATATATATATATATATATATATATATATATATATATATATATATATATATATATATATGAATCACATTTTACCCCGACCAGGACTTTAACCTAGGACTTATAATTACTAAGTCAAGGCGCTACCAATACACACCGCAGAAGGTTAAAAGGAATCCAACCTTATTTATATCTGCTATACTTAGGAATGAACGCATTCTATCTGAATGCCACTATGTTCATATTGCAGATTCCCCAACCTCACTCGTGGCTTCATTTTCGCATTTAATTCAATTCCCAATCTCATTCTGGCCATACAATTACCAAATAAGCACATTACATATGTGAAAACATGAATCATATTTTACCCTGACTGGGACTTGAACCTAGGACTTATAATTACTAAATCAAGGCGCTACCAACTAAACACCACAGAAGGTTAAAAGGAATCCAACCTTATAGCTTATGTCTGCTATACTTAGGAATGAACGCATTCTATCTGAATGCCACTATGTTCATATTACAGATTCCCCAACCTCACTCGTGGCTTCCTTTTCGCATTTAATTCAATTCCCAATCTCATTCGGGCCATACAATAAACAAATAAGCGACATTACATATGTGAAAACATGAATAATTTTTTACCCCGACCGGGACTTGAACCTAGGACTTATAATTACTAAGTCAAGGCGATACCAACTGCACACCACAGAAGGTTAAAAGGAATCCAACCTTATAGCTTACATCTGCTATACTTAGGAATGAACGCATTCTATCTGAATGCCACTATGTTCATATTACAGATTCCCCAACCTCACTCGTGGCTTCATTTTCGCATTTAATTCAATTCGCAATTTCTTTCGGGCCATACAATAACCAAATAAGCACATATGTGAAAACATGAATAATTTTTTACCCTGACTGGGACTTGAACCTTGGACTTATAATTACTAAGTCAAGGTGCTACCAACTACACACCACAGAAGGTTAAAAGGAATCCAACCTTATAGCTTATATCTGCTATACTTAGGATTGAACGCATTCTATCTGAATGCCACTATGTTCATATTACAGATTCCCCAACCTCACTCGTGGCTTCATTTTCGCATTTAATTCAGTTCCCAATCTCATTCGGGCCATACAATAACCGAATAAGCACAGTACATATGTGAAAACATGAATCATTTTTTACCCTGACCGGGACTTGAACCTAGGACTTATAATTACTAATCTGTAATATGAACATAGTGGCATTGAGATAGAATGCGTTCACTCCTAAGTATAGCAGATAAAAGCTATAAGGTTGGATTCCTTTTAACCTTCTGTGGTGTGTAGTTGGTAGCACCTTGACTTAGTAATTATAAGTCCTAGGTTCAAGTCCCGGTCGGGGTAAAAGATTATTCATGTTTTCACATAAGTAATATGCTTATTTGGTTATTGTATGGCCCGAATGAGATTGGGAATTGAATAAAATGCGAAAATGAAGCCACGAGTGAGGTTGGGATACCTGTAATATGAACATAGTGGCATTCAGATAGAATATGTTCATTCCTGAGTATGGCAGATATAAGCTTTAAGGTTGGATTCCTTTTAACCTTCTGTGGTGTGTAGTTGGTAGCACCTTGACTTAGCAATTATAAGTCCTAGGTTCAAGTCCCGGTCGGGGTAAAAAATTATTCATGTTTTCACATATTTAATATGCTTATTTGGTTATTGTATGGCCCGAATGAGATTGGGAATTGAATTAAATGCAAAAATGAAGCCACGAATGAGGTTGGGGAATCTGTAATATGAACATAGTGGCATTCAGATAGAATGCGTTCATTCCTAACTATAGCAGATATAAGCTATAAGGTTGGATTCCTTTTAACCTTCTGTGGTGTGTAGTTGGTATCGCCTTGACTTAGTACTTATAAATCCTAGGTTCAAGTCCCGGTCGAGGTAAAAAATGATTCATGTTTTCACATATCTAATGTGCTTATTTGGTTATTGTATGGCCCGAATGAGATTGGGAATTGAATTAAATGCGAAAATGAAGCCACGAGTGAGGTTGGAGAATCTGTAATATGAATATAGTAGCATTCAGATAGAATGCGTTCATTCCTAAGTATAGCAGATATACGCTATAAGGTTGGATTCCTTTTAACCTTCTGTGGTGTGTAGTTGGTAGCGCCTTGACTTTGTAATTATAAGTCCTAGGTTCAAGTCCTGGTCGGGGTAAAAAATGATTCATGTTTTCACATATGTAATGTGCTTATTTGGTTATTGTATGGCCTGAACGAGATTGGGAATTGAATTAAATGCAAAAATGAAGCCACGAGTGAGGTTGGGGAGTCTGTAATATGAACATAGTGGCATTCAGAATGCATTCATTCTTAAGTATAGCAGATATAAGTTATAAGGTTGGATTCATTTTGACCTTCTGTGGTGTGTAGTTGGTAGCACCTTGACTTAGTAATTACAAGTTCTTGGTTCAAGTCCCAGTCGGGGTAAACAATGATTCATGTTTTCACATATGTAATGTGCTTATTTGGTTATTGTATGACACGAATGAGATTGCAAATTGAATTAAATGCAAAAATGAAGCCACGAGTTAGGTTGGGGAATCTGTAACATGAACATAGTGGCATTTAGATAGAATGTGTTCATTCCTAAGTATAGCATATATAAGCTATAAGGTTGGATTCCTTATAACCTTCTGTGGTGTGTAGTTGGTAGCACCTTGACTTAGTAATTATAAGTCCTAGGTTCAAGTCCGGTCGAAGTAAAAAATTATTCATGTTTTCACATATGTAATGTGCTTATTTGGTTATTGATTGGCCCGAATGAGATTGGGAATCAAATTAAATGCGAAAATGAAGCCACGAGTGAGGTTGGAGAATCTGTAATATGAACATAGCGCATTCAGATAGAATGTGTTCATTCCTAAGTATAGCAGATATAAGCTATAAGGTTGGATTCCTTTTAACCTCTGTAGTGTGTAGTTGGTAGTGCCTTGACTTAGTAATTATAAGTCCCAGGTTCAAGTCCCGGTCGGGGGAAAATATAATTCATGTTTTCACATATATAATGTTCTTATTTGGTATATATATATATATATATATATATATATATATATATATATATATATATATATATATATATATATATATATATATATATATATATACAGTGTTACATAAATTTTCGCGGTAGTTCGGTTCTGGGACCCGGCGCGAACCAGGAAATCCGCGGAGTATGATCAGCCTATATGTACATAGATATTTTAATGTATTTGTACGTTTACACTATATAAACCCTCCCTGTACTGTTAAAAAACTTCCTTTACATTATAAATAACAGCAAGCAACGTAATTTGTTTATGAAAGTGATAGGAAAACTTACCATGAATGAGATGATGATGACTTGACATACATAGGTTCCATATTTTACGATAATTTTTACGTTTACGTAAAATAGCGGCCGACATCCACAAATCTTTTCCTTCTTTCAACATATCTAAGAGTTTCACATTATCTACAATGGTTAACATTTTCCTTTGCCGCTTCGGGTCACTACAAGAAGCCTTAGAAGATGAAGGATGCTTGGGAGGCATTGAAAAGGTTAAAATATGCGAGTAAAAAAATCACAAGCAAAACATATTAATAATAATAAGCACAACGTGAATGGCGAACACGAGTGAGGCGAGACAATGGAAGATGGTGGAAGTCTTTGTCCGAAATGCTGATAGCGATATCGTATTTTACATGTTGCAATACTGTTAGTATTTATGTTTTTTACTATTTTTTACTGTTATATTATTCTTAGACTAAGAAATACGTTTTTTTTATCAATAAAATCATGAAACTACTGGAAATATAAATATATATGCTATCTCACGTAGCTTCGACCCCAATACATTGTACGCTATCGAACACAAGCAAAACGTTTGATAAGCACAACGTGAACGGCGCACACATGAGTTAGACTGAATGAGTCTTTGTCCAAAACGCTGATAGCGGTACCGTATTTTACATGTTGCAATACTGTTAGTATTTATGTTTTTTACTATTTTTTACTGTTTTATTATTCTTAGGCTAATAAATACGTTTTTTTATCAATAAAATCATGAAACTACTGGAAATATAAATATATATGCTAGCTCACGTAGCTGCGACCCAAATATATTGTACGCTATCGAACACTATTTCGTATGATGCAATACTGTGAGTTATACTGTACGTACGTATGTCATTCAGTTATTAGTACAATGTATATTAATTTAAAATTCATCTACTTATTTGATGATTGTACAAAATCTATTGTATTTATTCATTGTAATTTGGACCAAATATTCCTTTTGTAAAGATTATACTGTACTTTTCAAAAGAGGTGGTCAATAAACGTATTTATCTATCTATCTATCTATCTACATTTATGTTTCTTACTATTTTTTACTGTTTTATTATTCGTAGGCTGGGAAATAATTTTTTTTTATCAATTAGATAATGAAATATGTTTTTTCAATAAAAAAAAATGAAAATACTGAGAATTTTTTTTTTTAATATTTTAATATTTTTGCATATACCCATGACAAAATAATAATTTATCCAAAAAAAAAAACGCGATAGAGTGAGAAAGGGAACCAGGAAACGCGAATTACCGGGGTAACACTGTATATATATATATATATATATATATATATATATATATATATATATATATATATATATATATATATATATATATATATATATTTTTTTTTTTTTAGGTGGGTTGAAAAGTGTGATGAGAAATAGGTATTTAGGAATGAATGCAAAGAGAAGGATATGTGAAGGTGTGATTGCACGTACTAGCACAGTGAATGTGATGGGCAGGTGTGAAGGGGGTTGGCGTGTGATGAAGTGGTGGGGGTAAACCAGCTGCGTCTGGCGGAGCCTCATGCAAACTATCCATGCCCGCCTGCCCTATGGATGACCCAAGTAGGATGGTGGGGGGAAATGTGGCACCCCTTTATCCCTAAAGAGCTAAGAGGAATGATTGAGGTGTGTCTTGTTTTGTGGTGAATACATATTCTTGGCTTGGCCACCACCCTTACAAAGGCGAATGGGGCTACTGTATATAGATAGATTTCTCACTGACAGACGTCATATTTTTCATTGTAAGTATAATGCAGCTGGTAATTTTCTTACATTATAAAAAATACTAACATACATACGATTAAGAAGTTTCCTTGTGGAGCGCCAGCGTATGATTTCTAGTTGTAGAGGTTCTCATATCAAAGTATCGCTCCCTATTGATTCTGGGAGCTCATGAAGAATTAGGACCTACCTTTTATCAACAGCAAAGAAAGGTTAGGTGAGGTCAAAATTTAAGTTATAATAATAATAATAATAATAATAATAATAATAATAATACTTTATTTCCATTTCAATACAATGGGTATTCGTCAGCCAGGGTAAGCCCCAACCCCCCACTGTGGTGTCCACCCACAGCAGTTCCTGCCAGTAAACAGTTTAAACTCTCGGTCTTGGACGGGAACCGATCTTTCGACCTCATGACTGTGAAGCCAGCGCGTTACCACTGTACTAGCCAGCAGGCTAGTACATTCTCAGATTCTCACAACCTAACCTTTCTTTGCTGTTGATAAAAGGTAGGTTCTATAATTCTTGTGGAGCTCCAGATTCTGTCAAAATCATGGAGGAATTAAAAAACTGTTACCATATCCCTCCTTTTCGTTAGTAGCAAGTTTTTAACTTTCTCTTATTTGCTTATGTTTATCAAGTGAGGATTCCTGAAACTTACAGCATATTCAAACACAGACCTTAGATATTTCATGTTAAACGTTTCTGAACATTTCTTTATCCATATGCCTGCAAACCACCTTCATGATTACAAATAAACCATCTGCTGCCTTTACTATACTATTTATATCCATTCCCAGAGCCAAATCAACCAATACCATCACTACGAGATCTTTTACGCCCAGTTTTGAAGTTCCTCTCCTGTTTTGCATGGTGAACGGTAATAATGGCATTGATAAAAATGGCACAGTAAAAATGGTGCATGTGAAAAAATAGGAACATTGGCACAACAGCAAAAAATATATTCACTGTGGTCGTTGGGTTTATACAGAAGAAAAACTGCGATGTGTGTGAGGTTAGGTTTGATTAGGTTATTATTAAGATTCTGTTTTAAAAGTTATATTTCGATAAACTTATTGTAGTTGTCAAATTTTATTCCTATTTTTTCACTTGTGTCATATTTATCTGTGTAATTTTTACCTGAGCCATTTTTACCTAAATTCGTTATTGCATATCTAAAAATGGGCTTTCTTGTACATTTGCCCATTCTCAGCACTCCAACTTTTGCCACTTGCCTGATTTCTCATTCAGTCGGCATGGTGGCATAATTCTGTAGTTTGTGAATCGAGTTCCAGCCCTCCAAAGGTCAAAAACGTTTTTTTGTGGATAAAAGTACTGTTAATATCATGGTTTCATTATATATATATATATATATATATATATATATATATATATATATATATATATATATATATATATATATATATATATATATATAATATATATATATATATATGAGAAGCACATTTTGCCCCTGGCTGGGATTCGAACCTAAGATACATAATCGGTGTGCCAAGGTGCTACCAACTACACCACTGAAGGTCTAAAAGAAGGAGCAAACCTCACATCTAACTGCTATGCTAGGGAATGAACTTGTCTTCCATTTTCACTCCCTCATCAATAATAATTCCTACCCATCATTGCTTTTGCCACTAAGAGCATGCCTAACTTGATGATTTATGTAACTTGCTCCATGATTTTCCATGGGATGACTACTGCTTTCAGAACCGGAAACCTGATTACATAGCCCAAAAAGATGCTGAGATCAAAACCCTGGGAATGGAGGCATCCATACCCTTCTCTACTGAAACTTTTTCCCTCTAGTCCTTTGCATGACCATGCCTGCTTCATGGCTATTCAGGCTACAGATCAGGCATACCTGCCATATCGAGCTTTTCCTTCTGATTTAACTCGCTCTGCTTTTATTACAGCTAGGAATTGCTGCAGTGCTCATATTTGTAGGTCTAAAGACTCCTTTTTTAGAAGGAAAAGAGATGGCCTGAACTCTTCTACTTATAAATGTATCCGGTCCTTAACTAAAAACCTCTCCAAAAATTTCTGTAGCTCAAGCTTTCCCCTTATTCATTCTGATGGTTCCATAGCTTGCTCTCCCAATGAAAAAGTCACTCTCTTTGAAAACGAACAATGCATGTAGACCCTATGGCATCCCTCAAAGGTACCTCAAGGAATTTGCATGAATTGGCTTCTGTGCTTTGCCATCTTCAAGCAGCTGTTGATTAATTATTAATACAGCATTGGTGCATCATTATGTCCAGTTTAAGGTCAGGCTACTGTTTTGTTTTATTACAAGATAAGTATGAGATTGCTATATTGGAGCTTTTGTTAACTATTGCCGTCCTACTTTAAATTATGTGAAATGTATATTAAACTGCCTACCAAGTAGCTCTTGCTCAGCAGGCTAGTGCCTCTGAATATAATGTACATATTTATTCCTGTATGCATACTGAACATTTGGCAATTTTTGCCTCATTCTCTCAACCAGTATCCATCACTCCTCTTGGAAATACACTCTAGTTCAGCCAGTTCCTTAGAAGGGTGACCAGTATAATCCTTCCAACTATTTACCAATTGCCCTAACCTCTACTATTGCTTAAGTATTTGAAACTTTATTCAGTTCTCATTTCTTGAAACATCCTGAATCTATCCCACATATTTCTAATTGCAAGTATGGCTTCCACAAGAAAAGATCCACTAATGACCTCCCGTCCTATTTCACTCATGTGTGGTCATCTTCTCTGAGGAGCTATGGGGAATCCTTTGTTGCTGTCCTTGACTTCACTAAAGCTTTTGACAGAGTGTAGCACAAGGTTCTAATAACAAAACTTCATGCTTATGGCTTCACACCTTCTCTCTTCACTGACTTCCAGTTTTCTTTCCGACCGTTCTATTTCTGTAGTTGTTGACATTGCAAAATCTAGCTCATGCACACTTACCAGTGACAATCCACAGGGTTCTCTTCTTTCACCTAATTTGTTCCTGCTCCTCATTAATGATATTTTACAGGCCCCATCCTCCTCGCTTCTCCAAGCCTTTGCCAACAATTCTACCCTTCATGTTCCATGTGCCTTCTCACAACTTTTGTCTGCTGCTCGAAATCAGTCTCGTATCAACGTTTCTTTACCTCTCAACTCTGATTTCCAGGGAGTATCTGAGTTAGACACTCAAAATTTATTAGATGTAATGTCTCCAAGACATGGTTTCTTACTATATTGTATCTTCTTCTCCTCTTCATAACCCTATTGTCTTTGAAAACAATGAAATGTATCTATTTAATCCTATAAACATTTAAGAATTTAAATAGTCTCTAATTTGTCTTCGAAGAATCACATAAATCAAATTTTTAAAACTGCATACAAGAAACTGGTAATTCTGTTTTGTTTTCGTAATTACTTTTCCTCATCTCAATTACTAAAATTCTATAAAGGCCTTATCTGTCCCTGCTTAGAATACTGCTCCCTCATCTAGGGTGCTTCTTATGCTCATCTACTTGATAGGGTTGAATCTAAGGCCAAATAAACCATTAACTAGCATTCTCTCACTTCCAATCTAGATTCTCTCTCTCTTCTTTGTAAGGTATCCTCTCTTTTTCTTTTCTGTCGGGACACTTTCATTGCTGCTCGGATGACTTGGGGAGTTATATCCCTAACCCACTAGCGAAGCAGTGTAACACACATAAGCAACCTCGTCACACAGGTGCTGGTGGAGATTTGTAGCACTCTGATTGGTCAGTGCAATGACAGCTTCTTTCTTTCTACTTGCAAACTCTGGAAATCTCTTCCTCCTTCTGTCTTACCTAACTCCTATAACCTTCCTTCCTTCATAAAACTGCTCTTTCGTCATCTCAGGGCCTAATCCTACCAAATTTAAAGGTCTTCATTTCTTTGACTGTTCTTTCATCCTATCCTTTTCTTAATGTTTATCATTCTCTTATTTCTGCCTCGGTCTTAAGCTTCAAATTTTTTTGTCCTTTTTCTCAGTGTTTTATCTTTTTAGCCAGATTAGGGCCTTTTTTTTTTGCCCGTCCATATGTTACAATTATAAAAAACTCTCCAGTATGAAAAACTTAATTACGTTTATATATTTTCTTTTATCAAATGTTTTTTGAATCTCACAAATTTCTCTAAATTTTAATAAAGAAAGAAATTTTCAAGCGTTGCAAAGGATAGATAGATAGATAGATAGATAGACAGGCGGATGTAAGGATATATGAGCAGACACAGACAAACACAGACTGACAAACAGAGAGAGAGAGAGAGAGAGAGAGAGAGAGGAGAGAGAGAGGAGAGAGAGAGAGGAGAACATTCTAATACTGAAATCTGTTGCACACTTATGATAAAATATCTTTAATAATATAACAACAAATAATTTTATTCCTTGACTTGTTCACAGAGATCTACAACAGCCCAAACACAGGTCAGAATCGAACCTACACATTTCGCCCTCTGAAAAGCAAATCTTTCAAGTTTCACGTGAAAGCCAATGCGAATGTCAACCTATGCCTGTCTCCCACTTATAATGAAGTTCCACAACAGCAGTACGAGATCTTCTTAGCAGGTTGGGGAGGTGGTGAGTCTGCATTGAGGAAACACAAGAAGGATGATGTTTGTAAAGTGAAGACACCAAATATCCTCAACGCCAACCAGTTCAGGGGATTCTGGGTTGTCATTACTCCTCATTGCATTAAGGTAAGGAATGAAAAGAGCAATCTCAAACAGAGACTGATGCAAAAGGCCATTATAAGATGATGAACATCATTCACATAAATGATGTTCAATTTTTACATGACTGCTCTTTCATGATGGTCGTGCCTTGTTGCACAGTTGTAAAAATGTTTTTGTTAGTGTGTGTGTGTGTGATTACCTAATTGTGATTACCAAATTGTGTTTACGGGAAAGAGCCCGAAGCTCGTATCTTCCCGTCTCCTGATCGGTTCCATTTTAGACTTAGTGATACTTATCATACCTGTCCTTAAAACTATGGATTGAGATAGCATTAACTACCTCCTCGCTTAGCCAATTCCAATTATCAACTACTCTTACACTGAAAAAGTATTTCCTTACATCCTGCAAAGAAGTTTTCTTACGAAGCTTCAAACTATGACCTCTAGTTCTAGAGCCAGCCATATCGAAATATCGATCCCTATCCACTCTATCATAACCATGAAGGAATTTAAAGACTGTCACCATATCCCCCCTTACTCTTCTAGCTTCGAGTGATGGTAAGTCTAATTCCCTCAGCCTCTCATCATAACTGAGATTGCGTATTTCTGGCACCAGTTTCGTGGCATGTCTTTGAACTTTTTCAAGCTTAGCTATGAGCTTTTTCAAGTGCGGATTCCAAAAGGGGGCTGCATATTCGAGTTTTGGTCTCACATAGGTTACATAAATATTTCTGAACATTTCCTTGTCCATGTGCCTGAAGGCTACCCTTACATTTGATAAGAATGCATATGCTGCCCTTACTATGCCATTTATATGTATTTCTGGAGACAAATCTGCCAGTATGTTTACTCCTAGATCTCTCTCATTTTCTGTCTCTTGAAGTTGTACTCCAGCCACCGAGTAGTCAAGCTTGGGCCTTCTTGCACTTGTACCCATTCTCATTACCTTACATTTTGAAGTGTTGAATTTCATTAGCCACTTTTCTGACCACTCATGCAGATTATTTAGATCCTCCTGAAGTTCTCTACCATTGTTCTCGTTTTTTACTTTCTTCACAATCTTTGCATCATCTGCAAACATATTCATGAATGAATTTACAGACTCTGGTAGGTCATTTACATATACAAGGAACAAAAGTGGCCCTAAAACTGAACCCTGTGGAACTCCACTACTAACTCTTCTCGATTCAGACACTGAGTGTCTTACTCTAACCCTCTGTTCCCTTCCTTCTAAGTAAGTTTTTATCCATTCCAAAACATTTCCACCTATTCTAACCATTGAGTGCAGCTTCCTAATAAGTCTCCCATGTGGAACAGTGTCAAACGCTTTCTGGAAGTCTAGGAATATGCAATCTGCCCAGCCCTCTCTTTCCTGTAAGATTCGGCTTACCTCATCATAAAATTCTAATAAGTTTGTTACTGTTGATCTACCTTCTCTGAAGCCATGTTGCCTCACTGACAAAAAGTTGAAGGATTCCAAGTGAAGAGAGATATGTTTCCTTAGTAGTTTCTCCATAACTTTGCAAACTATGCTGGTCAAGGAAACTGGTCTATAGTTCAGAGCCGTATCCCTCCTTCCCTTTTTGAAGATAGGTATCACATTTGCTTGTTTCCAGCATCTTGGAATCTCCCCCGCCTCCAGTGACTCCTTAAATATGATACATAGTGCCACTGATATTGTGTTTGCGCATTTTTTAAGCACATGAGGGGATATGTCATCAGGACCTGTAGCTTTATGAACATCTAAATCCATCAGCGCTTTGCATACCTCTGTGGCTGTAAGGTTGATGTTCTCTAATACCGGCCCTTGAGCTTCTATCACTGCAATCTGAGGGGGTGGGGTATTTTCTACTGTAAATACTGACTGAAATTCCTTGTTCAATTCTTTGCAGATCTCTTCATCCGTCTCAGTGATGCTTCCATCCGCTCTCTTTAGCCTTAAAACCTGTTCTTTTACCTTCAGTTTTCCTCTGATAAAGCTGTGGAAAAGCTTGGGATTTTCTTTAGCCTTCCTGGTGATGTCCCTCTCATAATCTCTCTCTGCCTCTCTCCTTTTACTTAGGTAGTCATTTCTTGCTCTTTTGTAGGTTTGCCAGGCATTTATGTTTTTTCTCCTCCTATACCTTTTCCAGCATTTGTCTCTCCACTCCTTAGCTCTTTTACACCCATTATCGAACCATTTCTCTCTGGCATGAATTACACCTACTTTGGTGACAGGTATGCAGCAATCTACTATCTTCCCATATTTCTCAAAAAAGATGTCATACATTTCTTGTACAGATTTGTTGTAAAATAAGGTTCTCCAGTCAATAACTGCAAAAAGCTCATTCATTTTGATGTAATCTCCTTTCGGATAGTTCCTCCTCATGTCCTCAGTGCCTCTACTCTCAGGAAGAATATCTTAAATGATATACTCCATCAACAACACACAGTGGTCACTCTTTCCAATTGGTGGTTCATACTCAATATTTTCAATATCCAACACATTATCTGTGAACACTAGATCAAGTAGTGATGGCTCATCCCCACCCCTGCCCCTTGTTGGTTCCATTACATGTTGGTGTAGGAAATTCCCTTGTACGCAATCTAGGAATCTTGCCCCGAATGAGTCCTCACGACTGTGTGGGTCAAGATTTATCCAATCTATCTCTTTATGATTAAAGTCTCCCATAATCAAAATCCTACATTTTTTTTCCCGTGCCATGTTAACAACTGAGTTTATGACTTCAATAGTACCTATATGACTTTCCTCATAAATTTCAAGCCTATTTTGGTTCCTTGGTGGGTTGTATACAACAGTTATTATAATGCTCTCTGACCCAGTATTTATGCGAGCAACAAGAAATTCCTTGAACTCACTTTCTATAGCCAAGTTTATTTCTTCAACTTGAATCCTCTCACTTATGAGCAGTGCTATCCCTCCACCAGTCCTCTCAGATCTTTCAACCCTTAGTATTTTGAAGCCCTTAGGAAAAACTGTGACACTGTTTATGTCCTCACTCAACTTAGTCTCTGTAATTGCTACTATATCTGCCTTACTGTTGTGAATCCTATCTTTTAATTCTACTGCCTTACCAGCTAATCCATCAGCATTTGTGTATAACAATCTTAATGAGGCCCCATCCCCTGATCTTCTGTCATTATCTTCTTTATCTCCCCTTTGTCTGGAAGTACTCTGTAACGAAAATTTTTCTTCTCTTCTTCATTTCTTTCATCATTTAACCTTCTTGCCTCTTGCAACAAGTTTTTGATCTTTCCCATCTCTTCCTGTGTTCTGTATCGTCTAATGAACACTTCTTTGCATTCTTGAAGGTCTTTTAGACTTTTTTTTCTCAACAATATTTCCCTACATGTTTCCCCTCTCTCAAAGGTTACTTTTGTTGGTCTCGGCTTTCCTTCCCTCGAACATTTACCTAGTTGGTGTATGTTTACAATATCCTCAGGACCACATACTACTCCAAGCTTTCTTATCAGGTCTACAACCCTAGCTTTATTTTCTTCAAGTCTCCCCTGCCATGTTGGCTCCTGGGATTCACTTATGCCTGAGATTACCACTGTCTTCTCCTTATCAAGTGCCTGTCTGATGAGTGGGTTTGCCCTTTCCATCACAACGTCTTTCATTTTTTCGATTACTGTCTCTTTATAGTCAACTGTTTGTATGTTTTCCAGTGCCACCACCTTTACAGCCTCTTTTACTGCCACATTCCCCTTTAGTGCATCAGCAAAGGAAGTTTTCATGGCATCATTTTCCATATTCAGCTCCTGGAACTCTTTTCTGAACTGTTCAATGTTTTCCTTAATCTGGACATTCCAAGCAGCAATCTCGTCTCTCTCAGAAGAGAGCAGTGAACTAACATCTAATTCCTTTAGGTTGTCATTCAGCTGTTTGTTTTTATCTTCTTGTTTAGAAATTCTAGATTCTAGTTGACTCTTTTCCCCTTCCAGTTTCTTTATTCTTTTTTCTAGTTCCTTTCTCTCCTGCCCTTGTGCTTTATTTGCTTCCTCCAAATATCTTATTTGTTCTGTGAGTGTTTCATTCTCTTTCATTTCTCCATCCATATTCCGAATTTTATCATCAAGGCTTATAACCATTTCCTCTAACTTCTTGATTCTCTGTTTAAGTCCCCTGATGGCTACCCCTCCTCCTGACCCATGGGTGGGAGAGGTTTGGGACAGAGATGGCATCATTTTTATGTTCTCCCTCTCACAGAATATAGAAAGAAGACGAGAAAGAGGAAAAAAAAAGAGAAAAACTTTTAATTGAGCTTCACACAGAATTTTTATATCTCCATATAAGTGCTATTTAGTGACTCAGTTTATCTCTTTTCTGGTAACACACATCTTAACTTAAAAACTTGACCATGGTAATTTAAGTATAAAAAGAAAAAGAAAAAGAAAAGTCAAACCTGAAGGAAAATTCGAATTTGTGTTTGAGGTGGCACCCACCTGTTTCTGCTATATATTCTTCCTAACTGATAAACTCACTTGCTAACCAAGATATGTTATCACAGGATTAGACTTTACATTTAACTCAATATATATACAAAATAAAAAAAAATAGTAAAAGAGAAAGCTAAAAGAAAAGCAAAAAAATGAAGAAAATAAGACAGCTGTACTACTTGGCAACTTAACTCAGTACTGTTGACAGGTGGATATTTGTTTTTTTTTTTAATTATGTGTGTGTGTGTGTGTTACTTGACATAATTGTGTTTACGGGAAAGAGCCCAAAGCTCGTATCTTCCCGTCTCCTGATCGGTTCCATTTTCTACTTAGTCATACTTATCATACCTGTCCTTAAAACTATGGATTGAGATAGCATTAACTACCTCCTCGCTTAGCGAATTCCAATCATCAACTACTCTTACACTGAAAAAGTATTTCCTTACATCCTGCAAAGAAGTTTCTTACGAAGCTTCAAACTATGACCTCTAGTTCTAGAGCCAGCCATATCAAAATATCGATCCCTATCCACTCTATCATAACCATGAAGGAATTTAAAGACTGTCACCATATCCCCCCTCACTCTTCTAGCTTCGAGTGATGGTAAGTCTAATTCCCTCAGCCTCTCATCATAACTGAGATTGCGTATTTCTGGCACCAGTTGCGTGGCATGTCTTTGAACTTTTTCAAGCTTAGCTATGTGCTATTTCAAGTGTGGATTCCAAAAGGGGGCTGCATATTCGAGTTTTGGCCTCACATAGGTTACATAAATATTTCTGAACATTTCCTTGTCCATGTGCCTGAAGGCTACCCTTACATTTGATAAGAATGCATATGCTGGCCTGACTATGCCATTTATATGTATTTCTGGAGACAAATCTGCCAGTATGTTTACTCCTAGATCTCTCTCATTTTCTGTCTCTTGAAGTTGTACTCCAGCCACCGAGTAGTCAAGCTTGGGCCTTCTTGCACTTGTACCCATTCTCATTACCTTACATTTTGAAGTATTGAATTTCATTAGCCACTTTTCTGACCACTCATGCAGATTATTTAGATCCTCCTGAAGTTCTCTACCGTTGTTCTCGTTTTTTACTTTCTTCACTATCTTTGCATCATCTGCAAACATATTCATGAATGAATTTACAGACTCTGGTACGTCATTTACATATACAAGGAACAAAAGTGGCCCTAAAACTGAACCCTGTGGAACTCCACTACTAACTCTTCTCCATTCAGACACTGAGTGTCTGACTCTAACCCTCTGTTCCCTTCCTTCTAAGTACATTTTTATCCATTCCAAAACATTTCCTCCTATTCTAGCCATTGCTTGCAGCTTCCTAATAAGTCTCCCATGTGGGACAGTGTCAAACGCTTTCTGGAAGTCTAGGAATATGCAATCTGCCCAGCCCTCTCTTTCCTGTAAGATTCGGCTTACCTCATCATAAAATTCTAATAAGTTTGTTACTGTTGATCTACCTTCTCTGAAGCCATGTTGCCTCACTGACAAAAAGTTGAAGGATTCCAAGTGAAGAGAGATATGTTGCCTTAGTAGTTTCTCCATAACTTTGCAAACTATGCTGGTCAAGGAAACTGGTCTATAGTTCAGAGCCGTATCCCTCCTTCCCTTTTTGAAGATAGGTATCACATTTGCTTGTTTCCAGCATCTTGGAATCTCCCCTGACTCCAGTGACTTTTTAAATATAATACTTAGTGACACTGATATTGAGTTTGCGCATTTTTTAAGCACATGAGGGGATATGTCATCAGGACCTGTAGCTCTATGAACATCTAAATCCATCAAAGCCTTGCATACCTCTGTGGCTGTAAGGTTGATGTTCTCTAATACCGGCCCTTGAGCTTCTATCTCTGCAATCTGAGGTGGTGGGGTATTTTCTACTGTAAATACTGACTGAAACTCCTTGTTCAATTCTTTGCATATCTCTTCATCCGTGTGTTGTGTGTGTGTGTGTGTGTGTGATTACCTAATTGTGTTTACGGGAAAGAGCCCAATGCTCGTATCTTCCCGTCTCCTGATCGGTTCCATTTTAGACTTAGTGATACTTATCATACCTGTCCTTAAAACTATGGATTGAGATAGCATTAACTACCTCCTCGCTTAGCCAATTCCAATTATCAACTACTCTTACACTGAAAAAGTATTTCCTTACATCCTGCAAAGAAGTTTTCTTACGAAGCTTCAAACTATGACCTCTAGTTCTAGAGCCAGCCATATCAAAAAATCGATCCCTATCCACTCTATCATAACCATGAAGGAATTTAAAGACTGTCACCATATCCCCCCTCACTCTTCTACCTTCGAGTGATGGTAAGTCTAATTCCCTCAGCCTCTCATCATAACTGAGATTGCGTATTTCTGGCACCAGTTTCGTGGCATGTCTTTGAACTTTTTCAAGCTTAGCTATGTGCTTTTTCAAGTGTGGATTCCAAAAGGTGGCTGCATATTCGAGTTTTGGCCTCACATAGGTTACATAAATATTTCTGAACATTTCCTTGTCCATGTGCCTGAAGGCTACCCTTACATTTGATAAGAATACATATGCTGCCCTTACTATGCCATTTATATGTATTTCTGGAGACAAATCTGCCAGTATGTTTACTCCTAGATCTCTCTCATTTTCCGTCTCTTGAAGTTGTACTCCAGCCACCGAGTAGTCAAGCTTGGGCCTTCTTGCACTTGTACCCATTCTCATTACCTTACATTTTGAAGTATTGAATTTCATTAGCCACTTTTCTGACCACTCATGCAGATTATATAGACCCTCCTGAAGTTCTCTACCATTGTTCTCGTTTTTTACTTTCTTCACAATCTTTGCATCATCTGCAAACATATTCATGAATGAATTTACAGACTCTGGTAGGTCATTTACATATACAAGGAACAAAAGTGGCCCTAAATCTGAACCCTGTGGAACTCCACTACTAACTCTTCTCCATTCAGACACTGAGTGTCTTACTCTAACCCTCTGTTCCCTTCCTTCTAAGTAAGTTTTTATCCATTCCAAAACATTTCCACCTATTCTAGCCATTGATTGCAGCTTCCTAATAAGTCTCCCATGTGGAACAGTGTCAAACGCTTTCTGGAAGTCTAGGAATATGCAATCTGCCCAGCCCTCTCTTTCCTGTAAGATTTGGCTTACCTCATCATAAACTTCTAATAAGTTTGTTACTGTTGATCTACCTTCTCTGAAGCCATGTTGCCTCACTGACAAAAAGTTGAAGGATTCCAAGTGAAGAGAGATATGTTTCCTTAGTAGTTTCTCCATAAGTTTGCAAACTATGCTGGTCAAGGAAACTGGTCTATAGTTCAGAGCCGTATCCCTCCTTCCCTTTTTGAAGATAGGTATCACATTTGCTTGTTTCCAGCATCTTGGAATCTCCCCCGACTCCAGTGACTCCTTAAATATGATACTTAGTGCCACTGATATTGTATTTGTGCATTTTTTAAGCACATGAGGGGATATGTCATCAGGACCTGTAGCTTTATGAACATCTAAATCCATCAGCGCTTTGCATACCTCTGTGGCTGTAAGGTTGATGTTTTCTAATACCGGCCCTTGAGCTTCTATCACTGCAATCTGAGGGGGTGGGGTATTTTCTACTGTAAATACTGACTGAAACTCCTTGTTCAATTCTTTGCAGATCTCTTCATCCGTCTCAGTGATGCTTCCATCTGCTCTCTTTAGCCTTAAAACCTGTTCTTTTACCTTCAGTTTTCCTCTGACAAAGCTGTGGAAAAGCTTGGGATTTTCTTTAGCCTTCCTGGTGATGTCCCTCTCATAGTCTCTCTCTGCCTCTCTCCTTTTACTTTGGTAGTCATTTCTTGCTCTTTTGTAGGTTTGCCAGGCATTTATGTTTTTTCTCCTCCTATACCTTTTCCAGCATTTGTCTCTCCACTCCTTAGCTCTTTTACACCCATTATCGAACCATTTCTCTCTGGCATGAATTACACCTACTTTGGTGACAGGTATGCAGCAATCTACTATCTTCCCATATTTCTCACAAAAGATGCCATACATTTCTTGTACTGATTTGTTGTAAAATAAGGTTCTCCAGTCAATAACTGCAAAAAGCTCATTCATTTTGATGTAATCTCCTTTCGGATAGTTCCTCCTCATGTCCTCAGTGCCTCTACTCTCAGGAAGAATATCTTCAATGATATACTCCATCAACAACACACAGTGGTCACTCTTTCCAATTGGTGGTTCATACTCAATATTTTCAATATCCAACACATTATCTGTGAACACTAGATCAAGTAGTGATGGCTCATCCCCACTCCTGGCCCTTGTTGGTTCCATTACATGTTGGTGTAGGAAATTCCCTTGTGATTACCTAATTGTGATTACCTAATTGTGTTTACGGGAAAGGGCCCAAAGCTCGTATCTTCCCGTCTCCTGATCGGTTCCATTTTTAGACTTAGTGATACTTATCGTACCTGTCCTTAAAACTATGGATTGAGATAGCATTAACTACCTCCTCGCTTAGCGAATTCCAATTATCAACTACTCTTACACTGAAAAAGTATTTCCTTACATCCTGCAAACAAGTTTTCTTACGAAGCTTCAAACTATGACCTCTAGTTCTAGAGCCAGCCATATCGAAATATCGATCCCTATCCACTCTATCATAACCATGAAGGAATTTAAAGACTGTCACCATATCCCCCCTTACTCTTCTAGCTTCGAGTGATGGCAAGTCTAATTCCCTCAGCCTCTCATCATAACCGAGATTGCGTATTTCTGGCACCAGTTTCGTGGCATGTCTTTGAACTTTTTCAAGCTTAGCTATGTGCTTTTTCAAGGGTGCTAAATATTCGAGTTTTGGCCTCACATAGGTTACATAAATATTTCTGAACATTTCCTTGTCCATGTGCCTGAAGGCTACCCTTACATTTGATAAGAATGCATATGCTGCCCTTACTACGCCATTTATATGTATTTCTGGAGACAAATCTGCCAGTATGTTTACTCCTAGATCTCTCTCATTTTCTGTCTCTTGAAGTTGTACTCCAGCCACCGAGTAGTCAAGCTTGGGCCTTCTTGCACTTGTACCCATTCTCATTACCTTACATTTTGAGGTATTGAATTTCATTAGCCACTTTTCTGACCACTCATGCAGATTATTTAGATCCTCCTGAAGTTCTCTACCATTGTTCTCGTTTTTTACTTTCTTCACAATCTTTGCATCATCTGCAAACATATTCATGAATGAATTTACAGACTCTGGTAGGTCATTTACATATACAAGGAACAAAAGTGGCCCTAAAACTGAACCCTGTGGAACTCCACTACTAACTCTTCTCCATTCAGACACTGAGTGTCTTACTCTAACCCTTTGTTCCCTTCCTTCTAAGTAAGTTTTTATCCATTCCAAGACATTTCCACCTATTCTAGCCATTGATTGCAGCTTCCTAATAAGTCTCCCATGTGGAACAGTGTCAAACGCTTTCTGGAAGTCTAGGAATATGCAATCTGCCCAGCCCTTTCCTGTAAGATTTGGCTTACCTCATCATAAAATTCTAATAAGTTTGTTACTGTTGATCTTCCTTCTCTGAAGCCATGTTGCCTCACTGACAAAAAGTTGAAGGATTCCAAGTGAAGAGAGATATGTTTCCTTAGTAGTTTCTCCATAAGTTTGCAAACTATGCTGGTCAAGGAAACTGGTCTATAGTTCAGAGCCGTATCCCTCCTTCCCTTTTTGAAGATAGGTATCACATTTGCTTGTTTCCAGCATCTTGGAATCTCCCCCGACTCCAGTGACTCCTTAAATATGATACTTAGTGCCACTGATATTGTGTTTACGCATTTTTTAAGCACATGAGGGGATATGTCATCAGGACCTGTAGCTTTATGAACATCTAAATCCATCAGCGCTTTGCATACCTCTGTGGCTGTAAGGTTGATGTTCTCTAATACCGGCCCTTGAGCTTTTATCACTGCAATCTGAGGGGGTGGGGTATTTTCTACTGTAAATACTGACTGAAACTCCTTGTTCAATTCTTTGCAGATCTCTTCATCCATCTCAGTGATGCTTCCAACCGCTCTCTTTAGCCTTAAAACCTGTTCTTTTACCTTCAGTTTTCCTCTGATAAAGCTGTGGAAAAGCTTGGGATTTTCTTTAGCCTTCCTGGTGATGTCCCTCTCATAATCTCTCTCTGCCTCTCTCCTTTTACTTAGGTAGTCATTTCTTGCTCTTTTGTAGGTTTGCCAGGCATTTATGTTTTTTCTCCTCCTATACCTTTTCCAGCATTTGTCTCTCCACTCCTTAGCTCTTTTACACCCATTATCGAACCATTTCTCTCTGGCATGAATTACACCTACTTTGGTGACAGGTATGCAGCAATCTACTATCTTCCCATATTTCTCACAAAAGATGTCATACATTTCTTGTACAGATTTGTTGTAAAATAAGGTTCTCCAGTCAATAACTGCAAAAAGCTCATTCATTTTGATGTAATCTCCTTTCGGATAGTTCCTCCTCATGTCCTCAGTGCCTCTACTCTCAGGAAGAATGTGCGTGTGTGTGTGTGTGTGTGTGTGTGTGTGTGTGTGTGTGTGTGTGTGTGTGTGTGATTACCTAATTATGTTTACGAGAGAGAGAGCCCAAACTCGTATCTTCCCGTCTCCTGATCGGTTCCATTTTCTACTTAGTCATACTTATCATACCTGTCTTTAAAACTATGGATTGAGATAGCATTAACTACCTCCTCGCTTAGCCAATTCCAATTATCAAGTACTCTTACACTGAAAAAGTATTTCCTTACATCCTGCAAACAAGTTTTCTTACGAAGCTTCAAACTATGACCTCTAGTTCTAGAGCCTGCCATATCAAAATATCGATCCCTATCCACTCTATCATAACCATGAAGGAATTTAAAGACTGTCGCCATATCCCCCCTCAATCTTCTAGCTTCGAGTGATGGTAAGTCTAATTCCCTCAGCCTCTCATCACAACTGAGATTGCGTATTTCTGGCACCAGTTTCGTGGCATGTCTTTGAACTTTTTCAAGCTTAGCTATGTGCTATTTCAAGTGTGGATTCCAAAAGTGGGCTGCATATTAGAGTTTTGGCCTCACCATAGGTTACATAAATATTTCTGAACATTTCCTTGTCCATGTGCCTGAAGGCTACCCTTACATTTGATAAGAATGCATATGTTGCCCTTACTATGCCATTTATATGTATTTCTGGAGACAAATCTGCCAGTATGTTTACTCCTAGATCTCTCTCATTTTCTGTCTCTTGAAGTTGTACTCCAGCCACCGAGTAGTCAAGCTTGGGCCTTCTTGCACTTGTACCCATTCTCATTACCTTACATTTTGAAGTATTGAATTTCATTAGCCACTTTTCTGACCACTCATGCAGATTATTTAGATCCTCCTGAAGTTCTCTACCATTGTTCTCGTTTTTTACTTTCTTCACAATCTTTGCATCATCTGCAAACATATTCATGAATGAATTTACAGACTCTGGTAGGTCATTTACATATGCAAGGAACAAAAGTGGCCCTAAAACTGTGGAACTCCACTACTAACTCTTCTCCATTCAGACACTGAGTGTCTTACTCTAACCCTTTGTTCCCTTCCTTCTAAGTAAGTTTTTATCCATTCCAAAACATTTCCACCTATTCTAGCCATTGCTTGCAGCTTCCTAATAAATCTCCCATGTGGGACAGTGTCAAACGCTTTCTGGAAGTCCAGGAATATGCAATCTGCCCAGCCCTCTCTTTCCTGTAAGATTCGGCTTACCTCATCATAAAATTCTAATAAGTTTGTTACTGTTGATCTACCTTCTCTGAAGCCATGTTGCCTCACTGACAAAAAGTTGAAGGATTCCAAGTGAAGAGAGATATGTTTCCTTAGTAGTTTCTCCATAACTTTGCAAACTATGCTGGTCAAGGAAACTGATCTGTAGTTCAGAGCCGTATCCCTCCTTCCCTTTTTGAAGATAGGTATCACATTTGCTTGTTTCCAGCATCTTGGAATCTCCCCCCTTACTCCAGTGACTTTTTAAATATGATACTTAGTGCCACTGATATTGAGTTTGCGCATTTTTTAAGCACATGAGGGGATATGTCATCAGCACCTGTAGCTTTATGTACATCTAACTCAATCAGCACTTTGCTTACCTCTGTGGTTGAAAAGATGATGTTCGCTAATACCAGCCCATGAACTTCTATCTCTGCAATCTGAGGGGGTGGGGTATTTTGTACTGTAAATACTGACTAAAACTCCTTGTTTAATTTTTCGCAGATCTCTTCATCTGTCTCAGTGATGCTTCCATCCGCTCTCTTAAGCTTTAAAACCTGTTCTTTTACCTTCAGTTTTCCTCTGATAAAGCTGTGGAAAAGTTTGGGATTTTCTCTAGCCTACCTGGTGATATCCCTTCCATAGTCTCTTTCTCCCTCTCTTCTTTTACTTAGGTAATCATTACTTGCTCTTTTATAAGTCTGCCAGGCATTAATATTTTTTCTCCTCTTATGGCTTTCCCAGCATGCCTCTCCACTCCTTAGCTCTCTTACACTCATTATTGAACCATTTCTCACTGGCATAAATATCTCCTATTTTGGTGGAAGGTATGCAACAATCTACTATCTTCCCATATTCCTCACAAAATATGTTGTACATTTCTTGTACAGATTTTTTGTAAAATAAGGTCCTCCAGTCAATAACTGCAAAACGCTTATTAATTTTTATGTAATCACCTATCGGACAGTTCCTCCTCGTGTCCTCAGTGCCTTTACTTTCATGCAGAATATCTGCAAATATATAATCCATCAACAACACACAATGGTCACTTTCTATATGATGATTCATACTCAATTTTTTCAATATCCAACACATTATCTGTAAATGCTTGATCAAGCAGCAATGTCTCATTTCCACCCCTGGCCCTCATTGGTTCCAGTACATGTTGGTGTGGGATATTCCCTTGTATGCAATCTAGGAATCTTGCCCCGAATGAGTCCTCCCCATTGTGTGGGTCAAGATTTATCCAGTCTGTCTATGATTAAAATCTCCCATAATTAAAATCCTACATTTTCTCTCCCGTTCAATGTTAACAACTGAGTTTAAGACTTCAATAGTACCTATTTGACTTTCCTCATAAACTTCTAGCCTATGTTGGTTCCTTGGTGGGTTATATACAACAGTTATTATAATGCTCTCTGACCCAGTATGTATGTGAGCAACAAGAAATTCCTTGAACTCACTTTCTATAGCAGCTTTTATTTCTTCAACCTGCAATTTTTTAATTATAAGCAGTGCTATCCCTCCACTAGTCCTCTTAGATATTTCATCCCTTAATATTGTGGAGCCCTTAGGAAAAACTGTGAAACTGTTTATGTCCTCACTTAACTTAGTCTCTGTAACCGCTACTGTATCTGTCTTACTGTTGTGAATCCTTTCCTTTAATTATGCTGCCTTACCAGCTCTTCCATCAGCATTTGCGTACAGCAATTTTAATAAGGCCCCATCCCCTGATCTTCTTTTATGTTCTTCTTAATCCCCCTTTGTCTAGAAAAACTCTGAAATGAAAATTTTGCTTCTCTTCTTCATTTCTTTCCTCATTTAACTTCTAGCTTCTTGCAACAAGTTTTTGATAATTTTATCCAATGTGTGTGTGCTTGTGTGCGTGTAATTACCTAATTGTAGTTACCTAATTGTACTTACGGGAGAGAGCCCCAAGCTCGTAATTTCCCGTGTCCTGGTCGGTTTCATTTTGTACTTAGTGATACTTATCATACTTGTCCTTATAACTATGGATTCAGTTAGCATTAACTACCTCCTTGCTTAGCGAATTCCAATTATCAACTACTCTTACACTAAGAAAGTATTTCCTTACATCCTGCAAAGAAGTTTTTTTAAGAAGCTTCAAACTATGACCTCTAGTTCTAGTGCCAGTCATGTCATAATATCGATCCCTATCCACTCTGTCATAATGATGAAGTTAGTAAATAACCGTCACCATATCCCCCCTCAATTGTCTGTCTTCGAGTGATGGTAAGTCTAATTCCCTCAGCCTCTCCTCATAACTGAGATTGCGTATTTCTGGCACCACTTATGTGGCATGTCTTTGAACTTTTCCCAGTTTAACTATGTGCTTTTTCAAGTACGGTTTCCAAAAGGGGGCTGCATATTCCAGTTTTGGGCTCACATAGGTTATGTAAATATTTCTGAAAATTTTCTTGTTCATGTGCCTGAAGGCTACCCTTACATTTGCTAAGTAAGCATATGCTGCCCTTACTATGCCATTTATATGCATTTCTGCAGACAAATCTCCCAGCATGTTTACTCCTAGATGTCTCACATTCTCTGTTTCTTGAAGTTCTACTCCTGAGACCGAGTAGCCAAGCTTGGGCATCTTTGCACTTGTACCCATTCTCATTACTTTACATATTGAAGTACTGAATTTCATTAGCCACTCTTCTGACCACTCATGCAGAATATTTAATTTTTCCTGAAGTTCTCTACCATTGTTCTAGTTTCTTACTTTCTTCACAATCATGGCATCATCTGCAAACATATTCATGAATGAATTTACAGACTCTGGTAGGTTATTTGTATATACAAGGAACAAAGGTGGTTCTAAAACTGAACCCTGTGGAACTCCACTACTAACTCTTCTCCATTCAAACACTAAGTGTCTTACTCTAACCAACCCATCCTTCTAAGTATGTTTTTATCCATTCCAAGACATTTCCACCGATTCTTGCCAATGCTTGCAGCCTCTTAATAAGTTTCCCATGTGGAACAATGTCAACTGCTTTCTGGAAGTCTAGGAATATGCAATCTGCTCAGCCCTCTCTTTCCTGTAAGATTCGGCTTACCTCATAAAATTCTAATAAGTTTGTTACTGTTGATCTACCTTCTCTGAAGCCATGTTGTCTCACTGACAAAAAGTTGTAGGATTCCAAGTGAAGAGAGATATGATTCCTTAGTAGTTTCTCCATAACTTTGCAAACTATGCTGGTCAAGGAAACAGGTCTATAGTTACAGCCGTATCCCTCTTTGCCTTTTTGAAAATAGGTATCACGTTTGCTTGTTTTCAGCATTTTGGAATCTCCCCTGACTCCAGCAACTTTTTAAATATGATAGTGCCGCTGAAATTTTATTAGCGCATTTCTTAAGTACATAAGGTGATATATCATCTGCACCTGTAGCTTTATAGACATCTAACTCAATCAGCGCTTTGCTTACCTCTGTGGCTGAAAAGATGATGTTCTCTAGTACCAGCCCATGAACTTCTATCTCTGCAATCTGAGGGGGTGGGGTATTTTCTACTGTAAGTACTGACTAAAACTCCTTGTTGAATTCATCGCAGATCTCTTCATCTGTCTCAGTGATGCTTCCATCCACCCTATTAAGCTTTAAAACCTGTCTTTTACCTTCAGTTTTCCTCTGATAAAGCTGTGGAAAAGTTTGGGATTTTTTCTAGCCTACCTGGTGATATCCCTTCCATTGTCTCTTTCTCCCTCTCTTCTTTTACTTAGGTAATCATTTCTTGCTCTTTTATAAATCTGCCATGCATTTATATTTTTTCTCCTCCTATGCCTTTTCCAGCATATGTCTCTCCACTCCTTAGCTCTCTTACACTCATTATTGAACCATTTCTCTTTGTCATGAATTACTCATATTTTGGTGATAGGTATGCAGCATTTTACTATCTTCCCATATTCTTCACAAAAGATGTCATACATTTCTTTTACAGATTTATTGTTAAATAAGGTCCTCCTATCAATAACTGCAAAAAGCTCATTCATTTTGATATAATCTCCTTTCGGATAGTTTCTCCTCATGTCCTCATTGCCTTTACCCTCATGCAGAACATCTTCGATGATATGCTCCATCAATAACACACACAGTAGTCACTCTATCCAACAGGTGGTTCATACTCAATTTTTTCAATCTCCAACACATTATCTGTGAATACTAGATCAAGTTGAGATGGCTCATCCCCACCCCTGGCCCTTGTTGGTTCCAGTACGTATTGGTGTAGGAAATCCCCTTGTACGCAATGTTGGAATCTTGCCCTGATGAGTTCTCACCTCTTTGTGGGTCAAGATATATCCAATCTATCTCTCTATGATTAAAATCTCCCATAATCAAAATCCTACATTTTCTCTTCAGTGCCATGTTAACAACTGAGTTTATGACTTCAGTAGTACCTGAATGACTTTCCTCATAAACTTCTAGTCTATGTCGGTTCCTTTGTGTGTGTATGTGTGTATGTACGCGTGCGTGAGCGCTGGGGGTCCCAATGTAACGTCAGAGTTCCGTCCCTGACATCTGACTTAACTCTGATTTTGATGTACGTTGGAACACCCCTAAATTCGAAACTAGGTCCCCCAACCAGTATTAAAATAAATACTCGAAAACCTACAAAAATAATTTAAGTTCTTAATGTAAGACATAAAAATAGTAAAACTAAACTTAACAGTATTTTACCTCAACTTCTGTAATCTAATACAGGTACGTAAAAAGTAAAATTACATTACAGTACAGTTTACAGTATAGTATTGCTTACCTTTACTCATCTGGTAAGCTTGCACACTGGAAGGGACATTGCAAGGGAGGGAGAAACAGGCTTATAAGTATGAGGAAGCTAGAGGGGCAGGTGCTGAGGAGACTGGGGCATGTGAGTCTGGAGAGGCAAAAGAACATACAACAGATGATGGAGGTACTGGGGCAGGTGAGTCTTTAGTGGTAGAGGCACCTGAGGTAGAGGGTATAGGATCTGTTGGTGGAGGCTGTACCTTCACGAAAATTGGTCGAGGCAAGTCTGGAAGGATGCCCTTTTCTTCTCCTCCCAAATTTCCTTGTAACACTGCAGGGCATCATTGATCACTTTCTCGACCCTAGTGTACCTGGCAACTTTGGGGTCCTGAGCCTCAACCTTTTCCAATGCTTCCTCTACCATGGCAAACTTTTCTATGAATGACGTCCTTGGCAGATAACTCCTTGCCATGAGAATCCAGGAGCTCTTTTACATCATCAGCCTCCACCTCCAACTTGAGCCCCTTACTCATGGCAACTACTGTATGTTAATGGTGACTGCTTCAACTGTCTCCTCAAAGCCTTGAAAGTCATTCACAAAATAGGGGAAAGCTTTCTTCCCTACCCCATTCAAGTTTGTCTACTTCACTTCCTCTCAAGCATCAGCAATATTCTTCACAGCCTGATGAAAAATGTATGACTTCCTGATGTCCTTGAGAGTCAAGTTCTTGTCCTTTTTAGTTGTACTGAGAACCATAGAGATTGTCCTTTGGAGGTAGTAGGCCTTGAAAAATCAATGACCCCCTGATCCATTGGCTGTAACAATGCAGTGGTATTAGATGGAAGGTAAACCACCTGGACAATAGGATGAAAGTCATCCAATTGGGAAGGGTGACCAGGGTCACTGCCCAACAATAGCAAGACCTTAAAGGGCAGACCCTTGGAGGCACAGTACCTATCCACTTCTGGCACAAAATGGTTGCTGAACCAGTCCTCAAATATCTGAAGGTTTATCCAAGCCTTCCTGTTCGACTTCCAGACGATTGACAGTTGACCCTTCCATACGCCCTTAAGTGCCCTTGAGTTTCCTGCTAAATAAACCAACAAGGGCTTCTGCTTATAGTCTCCAGCAGCATTATCCCCCAAAAGCAAAGTCAGTCTCTCCTTGTTGACTATATGGTATGGTGCTGTCTTATCCTCCTTGGTATGTATGTACCACTAGGCATGCACTTCCAGAACAAGCCAGACTCATCCATTAAATACCTGTTCAGCACGGTAACCCTCCTCCCTAATTATTTCTGTTAACACACTGGGATAGCCTCTAGCTGTTTCTTCATCACCACTAACGACTTCACCTTGCACCCTTAGGTTATGCAAATTAGCACGAACCTTAAAATGATTGGCCATAAACTCTTCACCTGCACTCCCCTCCCCCTTTTCTCTGTTCAAGGCTTCGAACAATACTTTAGCCTTTTCCTGTATTACCATGAGGCTTACTGGGATATGCCGTTGATTCTAGTCATCAAGCCATAGACTAGCTAGCTCTCCATCTTGATCATAAGGCAATTACGCTGCTTAGTAATCACAGTGGACGTATGGTTACTATTTCAGTTTTGATTTCCATGGTGATGGCTTTTCTTTCCTTTGTAGCTCTGCCATCAGAACTGTCACCCCTATGCTTGGGAGACATTGTAATGTCAGTAACGAGTGAAGCAAACAAGAGAGCAGATGAAAATGAGGCACAATACGGCGGGCGAGAGTACTCTGAGCAGGGGTTCTTCTTCCTCTTCTAATGCCTCGTGACACCATATTCTTATGCGACGCTCAACAAACTATTTTGCATAAAATCATACTTACGGGTATGGGTTTCATATTTTTTTTCATATTCAATATAATCCTTCAATATAACCAAATACATTAATAGATAAATAAATAAAGCCGATAACTTAATATATACAAATACAGCTGTGCTGCTAGCTGTGTATTCATCCGCCACGCTCGCATATTGTTCAGCGCATGCAGTTTGCTTTTACCGCACCAGCCAGGTAGGTCGAAAAAAATTACTTTATTAATTATTTATCGGCCTCCAATGTAATGGTGGAACGACGTAACTCAAAATGATATTAAACCCAGACAACCTGTATATATATATAATGAGAGTGATTACCTAATTGATTACCTAATTGTGTTTACGGGAAAGAGCCCAGAGCTTGTATCTTCCCGTCTCCTGATTGGTTCCATATTTAACTTAGTGATACTTATCATACCTGTCCTTAAAACTATGGATTGAGATAGCATTAACTACCTCCTCGCGTAGCGAATTCCAATTATCAACTACTCTTACAGTGAAAAAGCATTTCCTTACATCCTGCAAAGAAATTTTCTTACGAAGCTTCAAAGTATGACCTCTAGTTCTAGAGCCAGCCATATCAAAATATCGATCCCTATCCACTCTATCATAACCATGAAGGAATTTATAGTGTGTGCGATTACCTAATTGTGATTACCTAATTGTGTTTACGGGAAAGAGCCCAAAGCTCGTATCTTCCCGTCTCCTGATCGGTTCCATTTTCTACTTAGTCATACTTATCATACCTGCCCTTAAAACTATGGATTGAGATAGCATTAACTACCTCCTCGTGTAGCAAATTCCAATTATCAACTACTCTTACACTAAAAATGTATTTCCTTACATCCTGCAAAGAAGTTTTCTTACGAAGCTTCAAACTATGACCTCTAGTTCTAGAGCTTGCCATATCAAAGTATCGATCCTTATCCACTCTATCATAACCATGAAGGAATTTAAAGACTCCACCTATACTTGTTACTGTGGAAAACTTTTGATTGCTTTAAGTTGATATATTTGAAGAGACTATTATTATTATCATTATTATTATTATTATTATTATTATTAGATCCATATTTGTAGTTGATGATAATACTTTTATGACTGCATGAGAGAAAATATGACAAAATCTACTGAATTATTTAAAGAGATCTTCCAATTTGAAAATGGGTGTACAAAATGTGCAGAACTAAGCTGAGAGAAATTACTTAACCATTTAAAAATTTGTTGTAAGGACTTTAATCACTTACATTACTATTAATACCAGAAGGGTGCAAGGTAAGAATGGACAAGCGGTGGTTCCTTTATCTTACTTCATTTTAGAGTACAACATACTCGACGCCTCAATGCCCCCCACCCTATGACTATCAAAATCTATAATCTGTTCGTGCCCCTGGGAAAATACTGACTGACTCTCTGTCTGCCTCGGGGATTCTTGAAATACCCCACAGGCAGGGCGTGTCGTGTAATCCAGTTCTGCCAATAGACTTCAGGTTCAAAGGAGAGTCCCTCCTCTTTGGGGAGGGGCTATTTCAGCAGGCCTATTGAACAGAAGAAGTTCTAAAATCCCCGCAGCCATTGGGTCATCTCTCTCCAGGGCATGTACATGCATATAGGACAAATGTTTACAACCTTTGGTGGTGTTTTCGACAACGAGTATCCCTTATATTTTAGGCCTCTTGGGGTGCATGGCGCCGGAAATTAGTTCCATGTGTCTAGTCATAAATCTTGGTGGTACCAAGGGAAAACGAGGCCCGGACCCAAAACCCAATAAAAGTGAGGGCATGTAATTAAACATCTGTGCTTTTGACCGTTACTCCTCAAGATTTGTTACAAGTTTCAGATCCTGGCTTCAGCAGGCTTTCATGTGACTTCAGCAAGACTTCAGTCATGCAACATTCCCCCCAGCCAAACTGAAATATCTTTATGTCAGCAGGGGCATGGGTTATCTTTTGAGAGCTCTTTTATATATCCTAGCTGACATTAGTTTAAAATAAAAATGGGGCCGAATTATTTAAGCTATTATCTAAGAATTCCTATTTCTATGAACTTCTAAACAGATTACAGGAACATAGCATTATTCTTATAGCTTAATAATAATCCTACAGACGAACTTGTCTGGATGATCTAGAGCATGCAGGGCATCTAATTCCTAGTGGGAAATCTTTAATACAAACATATTCCTATACTAAGAAAAAAAATAAAAATAAACCTAATCATTATGATTACAGTATATGATTAATCATTATCCCCAAAGCGTTACTTTATCTATTTCTCTCCTTTATTTCAAAAGATTTACAAAATTTGGTTAGTTACAGTAAAAATATGCATTATGTAGAACATTAGCAAACAAATTATGTAGAGTATTAGCATGTATGAACATTTAACATGCGATAGTCAAGAACATAATATTATAAATGTAGGCTTAGCATGCACAATCAATAAAGGGAAATTATTATAAGACCTCATCCTATAATTTCTATTCCTATCATGTTACTATGGGGCATAGACTTGTCTTAAAATTAGGACTTAAAACTAATTCCGCTGCTCTTGGAGGAACGGTTCTTCCTTCGTGTCCCCCAGGCGCTGTTAAAGACTATGGGGATCTTCTCTTTCTTTGGATCTCATCAATTCGTTTACGTGGCTTCTAAGGCGTTATTAAGATGTTTTAAAAGACTTCTGTTTCCTCTCCCTTGCTCATGAAATTCTTGCTAGGCGTTATACAATGGTATCCATGTTTCCTCTCCTTTTTGCTCCCCCGCCGTACTCTTCATTGCAGGCCCAGGTCTGTACACATACCACGAATTTTCTTCCTCTCTAAAGACTGGCAAGACAAAACGGAGGGCAATTGATGCATCTACTGAACCCCTCCAGCCTGGCTTCATCCCATCCCTGAGGTGGGTCTTGACTATAACCACCCCTTTTCAGACACCCGCAATGTTACAGTGGCTTTCTCTTCTGTAGCTGCAAAACACACGTACATCTGAAGCAGATTCTTAGGACGAAAATTTGAAACTATGTCACTAATACAGTTGTAAGAAAGGCTCCATATGACTCCGTGGTACAAACAATGGCCATATGTCGGTAATCCGAGGCCATACTTCGCCTCCCCTGCAACTGCAAGTGCTTTCAATCTCTATTCAATGGGCAACAGGGACTTGTTTGAGAGAGAACAAAATCTAAAGACTTTTAGAACTTGCAGGTCGGGGCTGCCTGGAAATAGGGTGGTAATGGAAGGTATGTGTCTAGACCGTTAGATTATTATTCCAAGATATTTAGGACTTAGCTGAGAAACTGATACATAACATTACTCTACTATAGATATCAAAAAGAACAATCATTAAAAGCTGAGAAAAGCCACTAAAGAAATATTTCTTATTAGCAGTGACTACAGTAATATCAAGCATGAATTCAGAAAAAAGATACAAATCATCAGGTTACTGCTGATTGCATTGCAAAAATAATAATTAGCAAAAGGCCATTGAGAGATAGCAACAATAACAGCCAACATAATAATAACAATACTAATAATCATGATCAGAATAAGAATAATAAAAATTAAATAAAGATACTAAATCAGGAATAGCAATATATATACAATTGAGACTGGCATTCAGAAGTAAGAACAGAGTTCTATACTTATATTTCATAGTAATGCTCATTCTAACACAGTCTCTTTTACTATTCGAATTCCTGCTGTCATAATATATATATATATATATATATATATATATATATATATATATATATATATATATATATATATATAGCATAAGCGGCAACTTTCGGGTTCCCCAATTTGTCAATGGGAGTTTTATCTACTCTCTAGACAGTTGTAATATGTGGCAAAAATATTTATGCAAAAGTCGGTACTACCGATGTCTTATCAGTATTTATGCAATAGCAGCATGCAAAAATCTATCAACTAAAATAAAATGTAGGAACAATTATCGCCTAGCTTCGCTGGAAAAAAAAAATAAATAAAATATCAATGACGGCAACATTTTCTTAGCATCGGGAGGAGCACATGTCAGTCTCAGAGTAGAGTGAAAGATAGGAGAGAGAGAGAGAGAGAGAGAAAGAGAGAGAGAATATACTTTTCTTCAAAAAACAATTTTCGCTTGTAGGGCCCTTCCTTGTGACTTAACTTCCTGCCCTACTATACAAAGGGGCAGAGCGCAACTGCAATCACTTTCTAACATCTAAAAAGAAAAAAAAACAAAAACAAAATAACTTAGTGTACAACTGCAGAAACCTCGAAGCATAAATCCATTCCTTTCGGTTTAATATTGCAAAGGACTGTACTGAAATAACATACACATCCTTGTCGATTATGGCAGTCTTTTTCTTGCTATAAATCAGAGGGTTGAGTCGAAGCACACTCTCTATGAGGCAACATACCCCTGATGAAATTAAAGCAAAATACTACAATCATATGTGACAATATCTCTACTACTATCAGCAAAATTACAATTATCTTTTCTTAATAAATGATTTAATAGGACTTGAGTATCATTACTTTAAAATTTAGAACTCAACATGTAAGTTCCGGTAATCTCAATTGACTTAATTAGCTCAAATGTAATGATTAATTTCACGACAATGATAGTAATTTACAATAATTATCTCTAGATAATCTTTTTCAAAACTCTTTAATTATAATATATATATATCAAAGGGATAAAGATATTAAAGGTGTTTCTTCACTCAAAAAAATAACAAAAACGGGTATCTGAAAAAATATAAAAAGTCTGTCTCTGTGCATGCAATAATAAAAACAAAAATCATATTTCATTTGCAACATTAAAGAATGCATTTTGCTTAAGTTTCATAATCTCTTAAGGAGTTGTGCATGAAAAATTAAAACAGAAAATATATATATTCTTCTACTATCTCGAATTTGACTTATTTGAATTACTATACAACAGAATTACCTCCGGACACAGGGGGAAGTTCGACATATAACTGTTCTGTCTGTTTGCTCATACTTACGCATGGTTGGGTACTTTTATTATTACCCTCCCTTTTAATACTTAATTTTTTTTTTCTGCTCTTATACTGCCCGAGGTTTGACTTCAGGGCTGCGGCTGACTAGCTTTTGCAGGGAGGTGCGCATGTGGGCGCTGTTTTCTCCCCTGTTCCTTCAGCTTCTGAATCAAGTTCTGCTCTCTCAAATACGGGAAACGGCTGTGTAACATTCTTGTTGTCATTTCGTGTCAGCTCACACTCTTTCTTTATGACCAAGCTGAAATAATTTTGATAAACATTATCATGGCTAAAACCTTCAAAGTTTTATTTTATCACTCTAACATATTCCTTCGGACAAATAATGTATATACTTCAGCTAGCAAAATAAATAAAGAATCATTCATAGATTCATGTCCTTTATCACGTAATATCTATCTTGGAATCCTCGGAAATCGAATAATAATCTCATTGGCGGAGTAGGGGACGAAACAAAAATAAAATAAACTTGGCATCTCAACCATATCTGGGCAGGTGGAGAATAATTTTCTCAAAAATATCCCTCAATAGATATTGCAACAGTGCATCACCTCCCTTAAAAATACTCTGATATGGCATGCAGAAGGACCCAGTAGAGCAGGGGAACTTTCCCCACAGACTCCCCAATCATGCTTCCTCAACGGACTTTCCCGCGATTCACGCAAGAAAGCAAACCCCCCCATTATACCCCAAGTCAGTCATACTCATTCTCTACCTCACTCGCTGCATCACTTTCAAACAATCATCCCCATTCTCTCTATAAAATCCCCAACCCTTCCCCATTACTCTGAAGGAATGTGTGGGTGGAATCTCGGTCGGACCGCGTGGTCACATGACTGCCTCACTAGTCCTAGGTCCCATTCTGCTCCCTTGAAGCTACGTTAGGGTGACACTATAAAATCTCCCCTATTCCAGCACAGAACAACCAGCACAGAACAAATAACTCGAATTTACTGTTATTTTCGCCTGCGTAGTGCGAAATTAAAAAACTTCATCTCTAAATAATACCGCAAATTTTTCTTCTTCTTCAAAAAGACATGCTACACACGTATTTTAATATCAATTTCTCCATCATAAAGACATTAGAAGAACGATCTGGCTTTTATGTCTTTCTTGCGCCAAAACATTACTCTGCAAAATAATAAAATAAAAAAAACAACATTGAAAACAGGTGCAAGGATTGTATCACATTCCTTTCTTACGCTTTAAGAAATTAATATAAAAATTATTTTACACATACATTTTTTTCTTTTTATTTTTTATTCTTTGTCAAATATTAAATCTTTTTCAATTAAAATCAATGCATTCACATTCTTAATATTAACTTAGGCATTAATACAAATAAATGGAACGTACTTTAAATGCAATTTCTTTATATTATTCATATAATAATAAAAATGAAGGTTGTTACTGCTTATAGCTATTAGCAAATTATCCATGTTAGTAATGGGTACAGAAATTCTACTTTTATTAATTTACTAGGAACCACACCCCTTATAGGCAGGTTGGCTGAGTCAAAGCATAACTACAAGATAAAATGGCGGCGTCCACCGACAGCAATTTCTTTTATTATTTGTCCCATTACCCATTGCATACAGATCACAAGTACTTAGCTATTTTGAGGAGGTGGTCCTGAAGAACATCATGGCAGAAGGCATTGGAGGAGGAGGTTCTTCTTCCTTCTGGGCACAGGGGGTTCCCCCAGCTTCTCCATCTCTTGCGTAGAATCGACGAATCACTATCTTCTTGGCTGGATCTGGCGACATGTACTTTTGGCAAGGGGCTTTTTCACTCAAAGCCCTGGTCACACTTTGGCTCACTAAGAAATATCTTAGGAATAGTTCCTTAAAAGTTTCATAATATTCTCTGTTTGACCACTCGTCACTTCTCATCCGCAGACCCAAGTATTTCAGGAATTCGGTCGTGGGAATTATGGACGGACATTCGAGGTCTTTTACATTTGCGCCGATAAAGTATAAGGGTGAATCTTTGACTCAAGGCACCTTTACAACCAGGGCACGGGGTGGGAGCATGTCCTGTTCCGTTCCCTGTGTCACCACAGGGCTCGGAGCGGCAAGCTGTTCGTTAGTGCTTGAGGCGTCGGTTTCTCTGTCGGCGTTGACCAAGTTCCTTCTTGACGGAGCAGCGTCGGCGCTGCACGTGCTCCTCCAATTCGAGAATTCTCCGGTGTTTGTCCTCGTCACTCATTTCCTGTATTGGAAGATACTGGATCTCTGCGTTTGTCAGTCTATTTTTTTCTTTGCACTGGTTTCGACTGATATGAGAGTCTCTTCGTATGTATTCCGACGTGGAATCCCACCGCTGCCACCAGATGTCGTAAGGACTTTAATCATTTACATTACTATTAATACCAGAAGGGTGCAAGGTAAGAATGGACAAGCGGTGGTTCCTTTATCTTACTTTATTTTAGAGTACAACATACTCGACGCCTCAATGTCCCCCACCCTATGACTATCAAAATCTATGATCTGTTCGTGCCCCTGGGAAAATACTGACTGACTCTCTGTCTGCCTCGGGGATTCTTGCCATACCCCATGGGCAAGGCATGTCGTGTAATACAGTTCTGCCAATAGACTTCAGGTTCAAAGGGGAGTCCCTCCTCTTTGAGGAGGGGCTATTTCAGCAGGCCTATTGATCAGAAGAAGTTCTAAATCACCCGCAGCCATTGGGGCATCTCTCTCTCCAGGGCGTGTACGTACATATAGGTCAAATGTTTACAACCTTTGGTGGTGTTTTCGAGGACCGAGGGTCCCTTTTATTTTAGGCCTCTTGGGGTGCATGGTGCCGGAAATTAGTTCCATGTGTCTAGCCATAAATCTTGGTGGTACCAAGGTAAAACGAGGCCCGGACCCAAAACCTAATAAAAGTGAGGGCATGTAATAAAACATCTGTGCTTTCGACCGTTACTCCTCAAGATTTGTTACAAGTTTCAGATCTTGGCTACAGCAGGTCACGTGACTTCAGCAAGACTTCATTCATACGACAAATTCATTCCTCAAATTTTTCCTCTCTCTCTCTTTATATATACACCTTGTTCTCAAAATAACGCCTAGATAGGTTCTCAGAAGTGTCGTGTAAATGGAAAATCGCGTGAAAAAACGAGTTATTTTCCATAGGAAACAATGATAAAGGGCATAGATACGTTCCAAACCTTACATAGACACACCATGCCAAAGATATAAGATAAGTAAAAAATATATTTTATTACTACATAGCAAAGCAGAAAGCCCTGTATCTATTTTTAATAGTATACAAAAGATATTCATATTCACTTTACAGCTAGAAATTAACATACATTACTATGCTTTACTCTATTATGCAGTGAGCAACAGTTATACAGTACACTGGGACATGCATGGTGGCAGTGAGCAATTAACTTATGTGGTAGAAGAGGAGGAGGATGCAGGAGAACGAGCCTTTATCTGCAAATGTATATAAAGATAAAATAAGAATTATAAATAACCAAAGCAAGACTAAAAAACAAAAAAAAATTATGCAATGCCTAAATCTACCATATGACAGATTAAAAAAAAACTTAATCTACATTCTCTAGAGATGCACAGAGTTAGGGGGGATATGATTGAGGTGTATAAATGGTTTAAAGGGATTAACAAGGGTGATATTAATAAAGTTTTAAAAATTCATGATCAAACCAGAACTCTTGATGGGTAATGGATTTAATCTTGATAAATTTAGGTTCAGAAGGGAAATTGGTGAAAATTGTCTTGGTAATACCGTAGAGTATTCCTAGTAGGATAATAAATGCCAATACCTTAGACACCTTCAAATGTAGATTAGATAGACATATGACAGAGGTAGGGTGGGTATGAATAGATTAGTGTTTATTAGAAAAATCATAAAAAGAAAAATAGAATAAATAAGTAGAGTAGAATAGAATAGGTTAGACATGCTGAAAATATCATTCAAAAATGGAACTGCCTCGTGTGTGCCAGTAAGCATGTTGCAGTGTCCCCTATTCTTATGTTCTTAATATTTTCAGAACACGTGTTTTGCATCCTCCTTCCATTTTCAAATTTGTATCTGGTTTCTGAATGACAAATTTGTTAATAAAATGTATCCAATTACTCTCTCTCTCTCTCTCTCTCTCTCTCTCTCTCTCTCTCTCTCTCTCTCTCTCCTCTCTCTCTCTCTCTCTCTCTCTCTCTCTCTCTCTCTCATATTTCTTAACAAAAAACGAATTAAAACTTAGGTTCACTACCTTTAAAATGAGCACTGTAATGAACGTGATTAAGACTAAAACAATAATTGAATTTACATAATAAGATGAAAATTTTCTACCTAATTCCTGTTTGACAGACATTACAAAGGATTCGTGGAAAGGAAATTAATTTAACAGTCTATTAACTCATTAACGTTTTTATTAAAAGTGCATTATTATATTTATCATTTGCTGCCCCAAACGACTCATCAGCTTGTAAAGTAACTGATGTATGCGTTGTTTGTAAGACTATTCTCCTTTTAATATAAATATATTCTATATAATGTAAGTGAAATGAAACGAGAGAGAGAGAGAGAGATTATTTTTATTTTATTTTATTAATTTATTGCGCCAAGGCGTCAGACATTACATGAGTTCATACAAATAATGCTTCAAATGGATACAAAACCAAGAATTGAACATAGTTTACAGGGAGGTGTACACATTGATAAAACATTGCTGCATACTAACACACAACTCACAGTATGGCAGCACAGAGTACATTATATGCAAAGGAAAGCTCAGAGAAACGCAGAATGCACAAACAGAATTATACAGCAACATACAGAAAATATATGTATAATTCAATATAATTAATGGCCACCAAATTGAGGATAACGAGCAAGAATAACATCAAGGTTGTCATCATTAAGTAAAAATGAGCAGATCTGTATTAAGTTCTGACCTCGTGGTAAAACATCTCTCACTGTGGGGCACTGAAGACAATAGTGGTCAAGAGTGTTAGCATTAGGACGGTCGCATAATTTACAGGAGGTGTACTGTGGCATATCTAGAGTCTGGGAGACCTGCCATAAAGGCCGATACCCCATTCTGAGCCAAGCACTAACTACATTGTTTTTCCGCACCATTAACCCGCGTCTGCGATACTTGTAGCGACTGTGAAGAAAGTGATCAAGGTGCTGTATGGACACACTGTTGGCCCTCTCCGTGTCCCTGCGCTGGACCGTCATGGCAAACCCAGCTGAGTAGATGATGTTACGTAGGCATCGGAGGGAGGGCTCAGCGTCCACAGCATGCCCATCCAGCATACAGGCCGCCTTGGCAAGACGATCCGCTGTGTCG
Organism: Halocaridina rubra; assembly: GCA_037179515.1. NCBI lineage: Eukaryota > Metazoa > Arthropoda > Malacostraca > Decapoda > Atyidae > Halocaridina > Halocaridina rubra. The sequence goes on from JAXCGZ010007997.1 coordinate 63,998, forward strand.
TTGCCAGTCAGCCCAATGTGGGATGGAGTCCAAACAAATGACACAACAAGAGAAGCATCCTGAGCGGCCGCGAGGCGACATAGTATATCTCCCACAGCACGGCCACAGATAGGTCTTGGCGAGGATAGGGCTTGTAGGGCCGATTGGGAGTCACAAATTATTACCCCATTCACTCGTCGTCGAACAAGGAGAGTCACGGCATCCAATATGGCATGCAGTTCACAGTAGGTGGAGCTCGACGAGGTGGGTAGTCTACGGCCAATCCATGAATCAGCCGGCACAGGCGGCTCCATGGTGGGGGAAAACACAGCACATGCTGCCCTCCCATCTGCTTGCACAGAACCATCAACATAGACGTGGTGTGCTGCAGGGACAGACGTGGATACATCAGCGATAGTCTCCAGAGCTAACTGTCTCTGCAAGGGGGGATAGACATCCTTCAAGGTCGGTGTATATGTGACAGCGGGGAGGGGGACACGCCAGGGTGGTAAATCTGGGACAGCCGCCTGCACTGGAAGGTCGATGTCAAGGCCACGGAGAATGTCACTCACCACCCTGATAAGGTTATGACCTCCTGCTCGAAGTGGGAGCCTGGGTGCGTGATCTTTAATTAACTCTTGTTCATTCAACCAAAACTACATCATTTATTGTAAAAATAATGGTTTAATTACAAATTCGTAATAATAATGATATTAATAATAATAATAATAATAATAATAATAATAATAATAATAATAATAATAATAATAATAATAATCTCCACAATCATCATCAAAGGAAAATTATTGTTAATAATAATAATAATAATAATAATAATAATAATAATAATAATAATAATAATAATAAGATCTAAGGAGAATTTTTGGAATAGACATCATGAGAGTAATGCAGAGGTATATTAAAACCCAGCAGAGAGCTGGATATTCATTACACATCTTTTATAATCCCTTCACATCTGACAGGTCATTACACTCTCCATCTGTTTCTCTTTACAGCCTGATAAAGGCTGTTTTATTTTATCATTTTTTGGTCCATCCTGTTGTCACAATAAAAAAAAAAAAATAAAAAAAATGGGGGGGGGCATTATTCGCGAATTTCGAATTTTTTACTATTATTTTTGGGGGGCGTTATTGCAATTTCGCATATAAAAAAATCGCGTATAAAAGGAACAATATATATATATATATATATATATATATATATATATATATATATATATATATATATATATATATATATATATATATATATATATATATATTTTATGAGTGTGACACCGGGACAGGCAAAAACTGCCCCAATCATTAAAGGCCCGGGCACGAGAAAACACTAAGATGAAGAAAAAGAAGAAGGTTAAGGACAAGGCAGAGATGAGGTAATAACATACAAAGGAAAACGACAGACAGAAAAAACAGTCTAAGTACAGAAGACCCAGAGATATGGAGGACTAGGCCCTGAGATGATGATAGATCCGCTTTTTAAAGGATGAAAGGTCATAAGAATTAGGAAAGACAGAAGGAGGAAGAGAGTTCCAGAGTCTGGAGGTAGATGGGAAGAAGCAGTCGCTGCACCAACCAATCCGTGAGCTACAAATCTCGCTGATACACACACACACACACACATATATATATATATATATATATATATATATATATATATATATATATATATATATATATATATATATATATATATATATATATATATATATATATATATATATATATATATATATATATATATATATATATATATATGTAACATAATCCCACTTATAAAGGGGATGGCTGAGTCAAAGCAAAAAAATATATTTTTTCCTTAGTTAGGCGATACTCTAGAATCATCTCGCATCAAATTACATGTAATAATAAATAAATATGTATTTTAGGTTGGAAAAGAGGGCCAGGGAAACCCATTCTTAATACACAGTAACCCGTTGGAGATTTTGAATTTCTCTTATTATGGATACTGTACAAGCTACGGCTCCACTGGCCAATGGAAATTCTTGGGTAAGTTTAATTACAGCTCATCATACTTTGCTACTAATCCACAGTGATTTTCTTTTCCTTTCTTTTTAAAGCCTCTTACCTCTTGCTCATGGTTCAAACAATTACATTTTAGTCTTAAAAAGACTTTGCAATATATCCTTTAATCTTCTTTGAAGTTATAAATAAGTAAATAAAAGAGATTCATGTACATGGCTTGAAAGTCCCTGATAAAACGTATTTGAATAAATCACACCATATTATTTTTACAGATGATGACTGGGGTTGCCCCGATATGGGTGGAATAGGTAAGTAAAAAAAAAGTCTTCATGATATTTTAGTAATGTATAGATAAATAAATTAACTAGTAAATAGAGCTATAAATATCTAATGAACACGTAAATAGAATATTATTGCCAGAAAAAAAATGTACAGTTATTTTTCTTTGTAAGGCATATCGTCATAAACAGTGTAATATGACATCACAAGTTTACACACACCAGAGATCAACAATGTACTCATAATTTCTTGAGCTACGGAATTTAATTTTGTGCATGGTTCAGTGTTTCCGTACTGTTCTCAAAAGTAACACCTGCTGAAGTGTCATTTTGTATTGAATCCAAATTATTTTGACATGAAAAGAAATCTGTTTTTTTGCATTTTATTGTGTGTGATGTACTTTTAAAAGTATGATTTGAAATTGTGTGACATATTTGCTTCTAAAACAACAATAGGATTAACGTAACTATAAAATTTTCTTCCATATCATAGGTCCATTGCTGTGATATATTTAATGATGTACAGATGAGACATATCTTAACGTTGCAGTACAAGGACGAAGATATCGGTTCCCAATTGTACATCACAGAGTACTTAAACTAAGAGAAATTTACAAGTTCAATACTATGGCTTATAATCAAAAATAGAAAAGAATTCCTATGCACTTTATTGTGACAGCAATGTAGTTTAATATCTGCACCCTTGAGCAAACTCTATCAAAAATATATTGGCATCTTACTTAGGAGACCACAGTAGCCGAGTGGTCAGTGTTTGACTTAAGAGTTGACAAATCTACACTCTGTGCCCACCCCCCTAATAAGGAATAGTAGTGACGTATAAAACGAAGAGTATTATTATTATACATATATCATGAATTTAAAGATCCTTCAGGTTTTCAAAAGGTAAGCAAAGCATGATGCATATTGAAATAAAAAATAGTAAAAATGTACAACAGTAAAATTTATTCTTTTAGGTGGAGCCATTGGTGGTGGTGGTATCTTCCAACCTCCAAATCCTCCTCAGCCTTCTTTTCCCTTTGTGCCTGCGCCACAGCCAGCGGTGCCTCCAACGGCCCCACTCGTTACAGTAGGGGGTGGTAAGTAAAGGAAATAAAAAACATAATTAATGGTAGTT